>JAOTOL010001424.1:405000-462500 GCA_034440575.1 Imbricaverruca yamaguchii | reverse complement strand
TATTTGGCATGTTGTGATACTTAGATAATGAACACAATTATCACAACGAATAATTTGTGGTAATTCACGACTGCCACCAGCCGGCGGGACAGAACGAACCAGAACTTCGCTACGGTAAAAGTTAAGTAGGTAGCTTTTCGATCACTCCATTCAACAAAACACTACATCCGTAGCGCTTCATGCAAGGCATGAACGTGTTCTCAACACCTCCTCACCTATTATCCACGACGTACAGACAGGGGTGAAATGCGTGATATCCGCAGGAACCCTCTGTGGAGCTTGCAGACTGTGCCAGGGGAGCAAGACGTCAGCCTGTCGCAAATCCTGAAGGATATCTTCATGCCGGTCAGATCACATTTGCATGCCGAGAACGTTGGCACAAGCGATATACCAGCGACCTACCACAACTTCCAACACCTGTGGACGGCTATAACGGTTCTGGGACAGATGTCTTCTTTTGCCTGCGGGACGTGCTAGTGCGAAGTACTACAGATCTACCGATCCGATAAACGTGCCGCCTCAAACAGAAAGCAATGCATTTGACTTACTGCTACAGCACGAGAGTATGTAATCCACCCACCCTCATAAGAACCACTGTGAATGGTTATCTTTTTCGACTCACGACACATGCACGTCAAATGATGGTATTGGACAGTTAGTGAATGAGCGCATATGCAGATGTCATTAAATGATCATATTCTGCGTATATGTCATCCGGACGGTTTGCATACGAGTGGGATGCTGTGGTGAAACTGCCCACGCCGTACTGCAGCTGCACACGCCACCATATCGATCGGCAACAAGCGCTCTCCTTTCCAAAAGCGTGCATTGGCGCGCTTTACATTTCCCATCAGAGGAGAGGCGTATCAGGAATGGAGGTTGACTGTGGTAGTGATGGAACTATGCAGTTAATTACAATTTGCACTGCGGGTGGAAGGGATCAAAACAAAATTCAGCTATGTACGATGACGGATACCAGATGGCTGTACATTCCATAATTGAATACGGGCGAGCATCGACAACAAAACAACTCTACACTCTCTGGAAGTGCACCTCACTGTCCAGCTAGCAGTTATAATGTCAGTTCCCTGGCCAAGCGAAGCAGAGCAGCGCCTAACATATTGAATCCAGTTTCGACGTAGAAAAGTAAATCATATCCCACATCAGACACAACCAGTAGAGGCGAAACGAATTGCCTCATTTGGCATCCAATAAGGACGGATTCACCATTGAATCGCAGTATCTCTGCACGCTACGGCAGTGAGATTATCCAAGCGACAGACAGTGGCGCTGCCTTGGCTGCACGGCACGCTCTCCTTGCCGTCGTGCAGCTGGCCTGCCGCGTGCTTCGGATCCGTCTGTAGCGTGAGCGGCTGACATGCGGCCTGGTCGGCGCTGGCGGCCGACTGACCCGACGTCTCGGCGCTGTGCGAGCCGCCGCCGGCCGCTGGCAGGACCGGGTCGGCCCAGCGGCCGCCTCATCCGGCTTCTCGTGGCCGTCCGAGTGGCTGTCGGGCGGCGGCGACTCGGGGCGGGGATGGCCGAGTGGTTAAGGTGTCGGGCTATGGGTACCAAAGGTCCCGGGTTCGACTCTAGCGCCACTCAGGACATTTCCCAATCCCGCGGCCCACCGGCGAAACAGTGTGGGCGGCGCCATTAGCCGTGAATGTGCATAAAGTGTGTCGTGAACCAACCAATAAACAAACAAACAAACGGCGGCGGCTCGGCACGCGCGTCCTGCTGCATCTGCTTCTCCTCGGCGACCTCGGTGGCGATGCGCCACAGCCTGTCGGTCAGCTGGACGTCCGAGAGCGCGCGCGGGTCCAGACTGAAGGTGATGTCGGCGGTGGGCGTGCTGGAGACGGTGCCGCGCACCTCGGGACCAGTGTGGTGCGAGTCCAGCCGCATGTCGCCGCACAACTTCAGGTAGGCGGTGAACAATGCTCTGCCGACCACAATGGTAGCTGTACTGTCACAGCACAATCAGACGCAACCTCCTGTTTCAACCCTAGCCGAAACTGCGCCTCTCACCACTGCTTCGTCGCAATCCTACCTATCCCGTAAGATTGCGTAAGATTCCAATCTGATCTATCCCGTAACCCAATACCACAAGAATACTTCTACATTAACAGTGCGGGTGAAGAACAGTCCATTAGGTGTAGTGAAACGCATGAAGAAACATATCTTACTGAGTGATGCTAGAAAAGGAATGTTGATGTTGAGTTTGAAAAAAAACATTGCGCGAGACCGAAGGTCGAGCATATATATCAATCCAGAAAAAGTCGCACGGGGAGGGTGCTCATGCTAAGGCTGAAGCCCACATTGCTGTGGCTTTTCAACAACTTCATACTTCCTCAATATGAGGCGTAAATACTGATATGACGATGTACAACATTTTTGGACAGGGGAAAGACTAGGGACATGCCTGACCAGCAATGCCCAACACGCAGCATCCTGCAAATTCGTGCATTTTTCCCTAACACTTCCCATATTTTCAATTGGGAACAAAACATTAAAAGGAAAAGTGTTTCAAAACTACACAATGCCATCTCGACCTTCCACCAGCCTAGATCGCAACATGTACAAACATTCCGCCACTCAAATGGAGATTTACTAATGTGATGATTCAAGAAGTTATGATTCCACCTTGGTCAATGTGGTCAAGCTGAATGCTGTCAGTTTGAGGAGAAATCGAGAGGGCATCACTCCGATTGACGCAATTTTTCAACGCCATGCTATTCCTGAAATGCAGTTGTGCACGTGCACCCAATTTGCCGCGTGCAATTGACGCTATTAGCAGGGGCTATTCTGTATGGTTTTCTAACTCACCTCACATTGCAATGCATTACAGTCTCACATTCCTGAAGTCTCTATTAATTAAATGTTGGGAAGACAATTAGTCCCTGCACGCAAAGCAAATGCCTAACAATTATCTCTACAATAGATGAGGCGGTATCGTTAAAACCGAGTATATACCACGATTACCTAAGGTGCGCTGCTGGCGCAGCGGTGCAGCGGCGCAATTTGCGTGCGCCGTAAACACATTTGCAAATGACTGAAGTCTATTAAACTCTACTGGATACATGGTAAATAATATGTAGCAGGCTACAAGACGTGACTGTATTACACGGGGACTTGTCCACCGTAAAGCCGGTTGGAGCGGGATGTTTGCATAATGCGCACACTACCAGTCATATATTGGAAACTACCCTGGAGAGTTCACGAAGGTGGATTCATCCGGCTTTCACAACAGCAAGTAAGTATATCAGTCGAAACAAAATATTGGGAACGCTACGCCCAAGATCGGAGCAAGCAACCGAGACTGCTACCGTTATGCACCTATGCGCCAAATAACACTACAACCATATCACCGCCAACAGCTGATTAAAGGACAAAACTCTACCGGCCGTTCCGGCGCTTCGACCTGGAAGAGCTGTTCTGACCGAAGCTCAACCTATTCCGGATGAGGTGGCCGGAAATATGTCAACGTAGCCCTGCTGAGTCCGCCACTAGGCCCAAGTTACAAGTTACTCGGAGGAGGTGGTCGTAACGGGAAGCGTTCATAAATTTACCGGCCCACAAGTACCCCGCTTCCTAAATGCTAATATTCACCGGAATTGGTTTCATAATTGCTAAAAGTTACCGGATGACATAAAAAATACCGGAGACAGGATGAGGTCACAAGCATCCCACCTCACAAGGACGGTGTTTTATAAGTGCAAACAATAGTTATAAAATATACCTCTATTTGTCACCGTAAACACTCAACAAGCACCAGAGCTTACCTGCATGCTGACACATGGTAGAAGCCCAGCAAACATGCCGATGTCGACCCTCTGTCGGCATATGTCGCGGCGAGCTCGGCAATCCGTGAGCAGCATGCCGACATCGGGCCGCTCTCGACCCGGCATCGGCGAACTGACCCGGAATATCAGCATATGTCGGGTTGAGCGGGTTGAGTTCGGCATACAACAGAGGCGAACCGACGTCACGACGTTGACAGACATTTCACTCCGCAATTGACGGCGGGCCGCTAGAGTCCCGACGGCAGTCCGACATCTTCCCAGCATCGGCCATACCTTGGCTACATGTCGGCTGGGTATCGACTGGGTGTTGGCACAGGCGGACATTCAACTCCCGAACCGACAGCGGTCCGACGTAGGGCCGAGCATCGGGCCGACATCGGGCCGCCGTCGGCATGTTCACTGGTATCAAGTGGTGGCTGCATTGCTGTATTGCTGCACAAAGTTCAGGTTATGTTATACTAGGCTAGGCTAGATTAGGTTCTGTTAGGTTAAGCTAGGTTAGGTTAGGTTAGGTCCATATCACAAGTGCCCCAGCTCACAAGTTCCCCGGCTCATAAATGCTAAATCCGCCTGAGCCCTGTTTCTCATGCATGAGTATTTTTTTCAAATACTTTTTTTACGACTAAAATTCCCTTATATGGTATCTGTGAAACACCAAAACATGCGGCATACACTCAGCATGTGTTACAATTCGCCAAGATTTCGTTTCCTTTGCTTATATTAGGACCTGAGCCGGCAGAGGCGCTTCTGGAATGACCGTAGGTTATGATTGAGCATCTATCAGATGAGGTTGGTAAAGCAATCCTTCATCCTCCCCTCAAGCATATTGACTAAGTGATAGACCACTTCAAATCCTTTTTTTGTAACGCTTGGTAAACTGAGTCGTCTGCAGGAAGCCACCCATTATATCGTTATTTATTACGTCATTGAAGTAGGTAGGTACCTACCTACCTAGGGGAAGGGGGGTATCCGAACACGTTCTGTTTTCTGAACACCTACATTTTTACGTTCCCACATCATGTTCAGCGCATAAATAACACAAATATTATGGTATAAAAAAATTGAAAAACAACACACTAAACAAACAAAGACCAACCAACAAATAAAACGAAAAGCCCAACAAGAAACAACAACAACCAAGGCAGGCAGCCAAACCAGAGCCCTCTACCCCAAAACCAACAATCTAAGCAGACCAAGCGGAGCAGTACCAAAGGGCCGACAGCACAGAAAGCCCGACACTCCCACTCGTAGAACATCCATTAGCCCCGAGCATCCAGTGCCTCTCCTGGCTCCTGGTCGACCCCCAATTGTGTTAAAAACACCAAATCCTCTCCGTAGCACGAAGCACTGGCCACCCACAGAGGGCCCCAGCCCCACGCAGATTGCACTTATCAAAGTTAAATTTCATTTGCCATTCTTCGGACCACTTCACAAGTTCGTCTAAGTCTTTTGCAGCGAGATATGCTCATCCGACCTGTTATTGCCCTAAAGACCTCAAATCATCTGCAAATTTCAAAACTTTACTGCTTAGGCCACTTTCAATGTTATTTACAAATATAAACAGTAATGGCCCTAGTACACCCCTGGGGACTCCACTAAGAACATTTTGCCATGATGACTTTGTACCATTTAGCATCACTCTTTGCTGTCTATCTGAAAGCCACAACTCTATCCATTTTAAGATGCTACCTGCAATACCATGGGACTGAAGCTGTATCATTAACCGTTTATGGGGTACCTTGTCAAAGGCCTTACTAAAGTCAAGATATGCTACATCAACCTGATTTCCCTGATCAAATTGTTCTGTGGCGAAGTTCAAAAAGTCCAAGAGGTTTGGAGCCGATCGTCCTTTTCTAAATCCATGTTGAGTATCTTGAATCAATCTGCTACCTTCAGATAACTAACTATTCTTTCCTTGATAATTGATTCGAGTACCTTGCAGACTAGGGATGTGAGACTTATTGGCCTATAGTTTTCAACTTTCCCTCTTTCTCCTTTCTTGAAAATAGGAACTACATTTGCCCTTTTCCAATCGGTTGGAATTTCATTATGTGAAACTGATCTACAAAATATTATACTAAGTGGAAATGCCAGTTCCTTTCAGTTTCCCGCAACACCCTAGCATAAATATCATCAGGTCCTGCGGCCTTATTTGGCTTTATTTTCCTGATATGATTGTAAACAACATCACTACCAATGAAATCAACATCATTTGTCAGATCCCATGTAACTGAACTATGGTGTACGGTCGGCAGATTGGTCATATCTTCCAATGTAAACACTGATTTGAACTGCTTGCTCAGCTCCTCAACCATCTCACTATCCTCACCCAATGTAGTCCTGTTTACTTCCAGTGGACCAATTGTGCTAGAAACTTTACTCAGCTTGTAGAAACTAAAGAACTTTTACTGTCCCCATTACAGTTTCTAGCTAAATCCAGTTCCTTTGCTCGCTTTGCTGCTCTGGTTTTTGCTTCACAGTGTCTCTAGCTTTTGATACGCCTTTAGATTAATGACATTTGAGGCTTCTTAAAAACTCTAAATGCAGTTTTCTTAGCCCTAATTGCTTTTATCACGTCTGGTGTAAGCCATGCTGGCTTTCCTACCCTTCTTTTGCGTCTTTGCTTTTGGGGGACATGTCTAATCTGAGTTTCCTTTAAGTAAGATTTGAACTTTTCCCACATTTCACAGCATTTAAATTGGAGAATTCTTCTTCCCATCTGATGGCACTTAAAGCCGCTCTCATGCCGTTAAAGTCTGCTCTGTTGAAATTTGGACCTTACCAAATTATCCTTGATAATTTCCCCTACATGTGCATGAATCTAACTATGTTATGGTCACTTTTACCCAGAGTTTCGCCTACAGTCAAGTCTGAACCAAGTCACTTAAATCCGAGAATGCAGGCCAGAACCATGCCTGGAGGTCCGATACAAACTGGTTACAGGTCCTCTTCAAGGCATTCCTGACATTTCAGGGAGCCACACCAGCTTTCAAACCTTAATAAACCCGAAAGGCCTTCCCTAAGTTTCACTTTCCCACACACCCACCCAGTGCGGCGGTCCGCGCAAGCCCACCAAAGCGTTGCCTTCCCACAGCACAAGCCAAAGGCCCACAGACACATTTTATCCCCACCGCACTTACAAAGCACACAAGCTACACCACCCCCTTCATTGCACCCATTGCCGAAAACATATTGTATCTTTTTTTTTTTTTTATTTTTTTTTTTTTTTTTTTTTTTTTTTTTTTTTTTTTTTTTTCCCCCTTTTTTTTTTCCTCAAACCCTAACCAAAACCTCCACCTAGCACTCAGGGGCTCTACCCTAGGAAAATGACTAGTTTCTACCAAAATATGAATGTCTGATTACATAGTTTTACTAATTATTTGTGCACAGAGCAGACAAAGTTCATAGACATGTTTTTAGGCTGAAAGAGCAGTTGGCTTAAGAAAACAACAGTGAATTGATTTACAATTTTGTTTGCAATTACACTGGCATATTTTAGTCATTACTAATAGCTTGTACCACACTTGATACAGTGTGGTGTTCTTGCACAATAACATTTTTCTGCTCAGAATACAGCACACCACTACAAAATAATTATCCATTTTAAAGTTGCTCTTTACAAGTGGTTAGGGGATTTTCATTGAAAGGAATTGTTTGAACATGGATAGCTTGTTCATTTTTGTGTTCAGTAAACAGTATAATTACTGGTTTGGCCATATGAAAGCAGTAGAGCCATTTGTTGCATTATTGTGCCTAAGTGTTCAGAAACCCCCTCTTCCCCTAGATAGGTGCCTCAGTTATAAATTATTTGTGAAATATGGTGGAATATGCCACTTTATAGCACTTGATGAACATTCTTTTCTAAGATGTGCTAACATCTTATCAAACTTCTACATGACTAAGATAGTAGGCATAGCATTACACTAGGTATATCTTCATATCCTAGTGTAACTGCAGGATTGTTGGGTGTTGTGGACGGGTACTACAGTGTCTGATTCAGTGGTGTATATTTGTGTGGTGTGAGCTCTGTAGTGTGTAATTCTAGAGTGTATAATTCTATAGTGTAGGCTTCTGTAGTGAATAAGTTTGTGTCAAATTGGTGTGTAAGTTTAAGATAGATTTTAGGACTAAAATAGTGGGCATAAATTACAGTAGGTATCTTCATATCTAGTGTAATTATACGGGATTATAGTGTATTGTAGATACTTATAGGCTATATTACTGTATTACTGTAGATATATTACAGTAGATACTTGTAGGCTTACAAGCTTACAGTAACTAGACTTAGTACTAAGAGTAGAAAGAAAAAAAAAACAACAAAAATGGAAGGAGACTGTGGGAATTGTAAGTGTGTGGGAATCATTGGGGACTTGAGTAAGAGGTTAGATATGTTAACGGGGGAGGTGGAGCGCTTGAAGTGTTTGGTGGCGGGACCCATCATGGGAGGTGCCAGCCAGGCAACTCGGGTGCCCGAGCGGAGGACTGATGGGAGTTCGGATGGCTTGGTCCGGGATGGTGGCAGTTGGAAGGTGGCAAGGCGCCATAGCACCCGACTGGCGCTAAGGAAGGTGGACATGGGCGTCCCAATTAAAAATAGGTTTGATGCACTGGAGGAGAGGGAAGGTAATGATGAGAGGGACGGAGGTGGGGATGACCAGATGGCTGAAGATAGAGATGGAGAGAGAGAGGTTTTAGTCATAGGGGATTCCAGGGTTCGGTACATGGATCGAACATTTTGTAGCAAGAACCCCAGCAGGCGGATGCGTGTTTGCTACCCGGGAGCGCAGGTGAAAGATGTTAGGGATAGGCTGGAGGGAGTAATGAGGGGAAGTGGAGAGGGTGCAACGGTAATTGTGCAGGTTGGAGTTAACGATGTAGGAAAAAATAATACAGAGGAAACAATGAAAGCCTATAGGGCTTTGATAGGTAGTTTAGCAGGAAGTAGGAAAAGAGGAGTGGTGACATCCATCCTCCCTATGGTCCATGCAAGCATGGAGTGGTATTCGAGGGCCATTAGGCTCAATACCAGGGTGGCCAACATTTGTAAGGAGCTTGGGGTGCAGTTCTTGGATTTGTGGGGGGAGTTTTGGGGGAGGACGGAGATGTTTGCTTTAGATGGATTACATCTGAGCAGGAGAGGAGTGGATTTGCTCAGCAATAGGTATGAGGAGGCTCTCAACAGGAAACAGGGAAACTAGGCAGGACATGGGGGGATGTAGCTGATAAAGAGAGAAGCATAGCAAGCAATGGAAGGAATAATTTATCATGTTTTTATGTCAATGCCAGAAGTGTTAGGAACAAAATTGGGGAACTGCATGCATATATGTTGTCTGAACAGCTAGATTTGGTGTGCATAACAGAAGCATGGGTTAACGAAAGCATGTTTGGAGACAACTTGCAAGAATTTGAATTGACAGGCTACAACATGCATGCCTATCAAAGAGAGGCAAGGATAGGAGGTGGCATTCTCTTGTATGTTAGGCAAGTAATGAAATGTCATTCCATAGAGGATGGAGTACATAGTGCAGGAGTAGAATCTTTGTGGTTAGATATAATTCTGAAGAATGGAACAAAATTTAGGATTGGGGCATTCTATAGACCTCCAGACCAGAATGAAAACACTGACAGGCTGATGCAGGAAGAGGTAAGTAGGAGAGTACAGGAGAGAACTATTTTGTTGGGGGATTTCAACATAGCAGGATTGGGAAACAAAACAATAGGTGTAAGCAAATCAGAAAGATGTTTCATGGCTTGTTTTGAGGACAATTTCTTCTTTCAAATGATACACGAGCCTACAAGGGAAAATAAAATATTAGATCTAGTGCTTACTAATGAGGAAAATTTTGTGCAAAATGTTAACGTAGGAGAGACCTTTGGTAATAGTGATCACAACATTATACGCTTCTCATTATATGTTGGAAGGGTAGCAACCAACAGAACATTGATTCCGAATTTTACAAAAGGGAATTACAGTGAGCTCAGGAGCTTCCTAAGTGAAATTAATTGGGAAGACATATTGAATGGCTTAGATGCTTATGAAATGTGGACAATGATAAAAGATAAGCTATTTCAGGGTCAGGATAGGTTCATTCCCAGTAGGCAAATTAGATCAAACAGGGTTAAGCACCCTTCGTGGCTGACTAGGGAAGTTAAGCAATTACTGGACTCAAAGAAACAAGCATTCAAGAAACTAAAAGATACTAACTCTGGGTTAAACCTAGAATCATATAGAATAGCTAGAAATAAAGTTAGGAGGTGTGTTAGAGCATCTAAAAGACTTGCTGAAACCAACTTTGCTCGAGAATGTTCAGCAGGTAATGCTAAGAGATTCTTTAGCTTCTATAAATTTAAGGCTAAAAAGTGTAGTGTAGGACCACTGGAGGTAGATGGGGAAATAGTGGTTGATGATTGCGACATTGTGGAATCCCTAAGCAAGCAATTCTCATCAGTCTTCACTAAAGATAATTCTGGTACAATAGGAACATCTGTAGGCCATGCCATGGCAGGTGATATGCTGGAGGATCTTACAATAACTACAGAAGCTGTAGAGAAGCAGTTGCAGAATATAAAACCTAATAAAGCTTCCGGACCAGATGAAATATATGCTAGGATCTTAGTAGAGTGTGCTAAAGCTTTAGCAACTCCCCTAGGTATCATTTTCAGGCGATCTATGGAGTATTCAGAAGTACCTGAAGATTGGAGAAATGCAAGTGTAGTACCAATTTTCAAAAAGGGAAATAGGAAGAGTGTAGGAAACTACAGGCCAGTCAGTTTGACCTCATTAGTTTGCAAAGTACTAGAAAAGCTGGTTAAACAGAATGTTCAGATTCATCGTGATAGGCACAACCTTTTAAGGGATACTCAACATGGATTTCGATCTCAAAGGTCTTGTTTAACTAACCTATTGGAGTTCATTGAGTATGTTACCAAAGAAGTAGACAATGAAAGCAGGATGGATGTTGTGTACTTGGACTTTAGCAAAGCTTTTGATAAAGTTCCACATGGAAGGTTAATTCATCAATTACAACAACATGGGATTGTAGGAAAAGTTCTACATTGGATTGAAGCATGGTTGCAGGGAAGGAAACAAAGGGTAGTATTGAATGGATGTAAATCTGGTTGGAAAGATGTTCTGAGTGGAGTGCCACAGGGCTCTGTTCTAGGGCCCCTCCTCTTTATCATCTTTGTGAACAACATTGAAGTAGGGCTGAGGAATAGAGTGTTCAAATTTGCTGATGACATCAAGCTGGTAGGAGTGGCTAACAGCAGAGATCAATCTAGTAATATTCAACTAGATTTGGACGACCTAAAAGAGTGGGCTGATCAATGGCAGATGACTTTCAACTATGATAAGTGTAAGGTTATGCATATAGGGTCTGCAGGCGAGACATTCAGTTATAAAATGGGAGGGAGGGAACTGGATGTTATTGAAGAGGAAAGGGACTTAGGTGTGTTGGTCTCAAAAGACCTTAAAGCAGAAAAACAATGTATCTCAGCTAGAAATAGGGCACTCAGAATGCTGGGACTCATTAATAGAAGTGTGAAATATAAGAGCAGGGAAGTCATGAAAAAGCTGTACTTAGCATATGTGCGGCCCCACTTGGAGTACTCTGTACAAGCATGGAGCCCCTACCTAGAAAAGGATATAGATATGTTAGAAAGAGTCCAGCGCAAAGCCACTAGACTTGTCAGTGGATTAAGTAACTTAGAATATGGAGAAAGGCTTAATGCATTAGATATGTACTCACTCAATTATAGGAGATTAAGGGGAGACATGATTGAAATGTACAAAATTGTTAGAGGGCTAGATCAGGTCAATTTGAATGATGCTCTGCAGTTTATCCGATAGGGGTCATCAATTCAGGTTAGACAAAATGAGGTGCAGGACAGTTAAACGACAACAGGTCTTCAGTCAAAGGGTTGTTGACCAATGGAATAGGCTGCCTGCTGATGCAGTGGGGAGTCCCTCATTGAATGTCTTTAAAAGTAGGGTGGATAAATTTTTTAGACAGGAAAATGTTGTTTTTTAATTCTAACTTGTGATGCATGGGATATTGAGTATTTTCACTAGCTATATAGGGTATAACATTATGCTAGTATTATGTTGTACTATATGGGGTGTACCTAGCAGTGGATTTGGCAACTTCCTTTGCGATGTCATACTGATGAGATTGGCTGTGGTGGCACAGGTGGAGGGATTGCATGGGTTTGGAATTGATAGGTGTGAACATGTACTTTCTAATATCTTCTAGACAGGCTTGACCCAGATGGGCCCTTGTGGCCCTTATTAAGCCTTAACACTTTATGACTTTATGACTCAATATTTTAGTTGACTCACATGTGACTCAGATCTTGATCTGATTTGACTCATGACTCAAACAGACCAACATTAATTTGAGTTGATTCAGCTCTGACTCAGTGCTATCAGTCTCATGAGCCATATGTTTCAGTGTGCACTGCACACACATATTTCAATGATTGACTCATGATTCAACTCATTAAAAAATGTGATTCAACAGAACTCATAATATATTTTGGGGAAAAGAATCAATTCAACTGATGACTCATCCAAAAATGATTGATTCATGTGTTGATTCTCAATTCAACTCAAATTGAGCACAAGTCTGTGTCCTACATCTTGATGAGTGCCTATGAAGTCCTTTTTCTAACAGTACCTCATATATAAGTATCATGCTCACAGTCACAAAAGTGATGGTGATGGATGAATATTCTGCAGCACAGTTTTAGGTAATAGGATCACCAATGATGTGATATGGCACACTGCCAGTTTATAGCAATGAGATTTATCTCGCTATCCTGAATATAGCTTCCCAAATTATGAATCATGAAACAAATGATGAAGGTACAGTTAGAAGTATGCCTTTGACTTTAATTTCAGTTTGAAAAACAGTAGGAATTTTGAGTGACACAAATTCCATGGCAAATTTTGACATCCTGGTGTTCCTGTTTCAACATCTCACCTAACGGAAAACCATTATTTTAACACTGAGTCCTATCTATGCACTTACCTAGGTACCAACCTACCTAAATTAGAGCAGTCCTAAAGTAAGGGCATTAATAGCATGTTAATCATTTATAAATTATTGTTTGTTAACACATTGCACAATTCCTATTGGTGAACTTGTCTTGAACAGTGGAAGAGGGGTGGGGTCTGAACACTTAAGAAATGCAAGAAATAGCTCTACAACTGCTTCTGCATGGCCAAACCAGTAATTCTACCATGGCTACTGAACACAGGAATGAACAAGCTATCCATATTCAAACAGTTCCTCTAAAAAAAATCCTTTAACCACTTGAAAAAAAATTGGCACTGGATGACAGAACCGTCAAAGTGCCCCTAAGCCCAAGTAACCAACCAACCACCTGAAAGAGCAGCTTTAAAACATAATTGTTTTGAAGTGGTCTGCCATATTCTGAACATAACAAAAATGTGCAGGATTGCTTCATTGTGGTGGTTGTGGTACAAACTATTAGTTGCCACTAAAAATACTGGTGTAGTTGCAAATAAAAATCGAGAATCACTTTGTTATGATTTTTTGTAAGCCACATGCTCTTGGAAGCCTAAAATGGCACTCATTAAATGTCCCGCCGAGGACCGTGCTGCCGCGACTAGTTGAGACTGACTCCGTGACTGGACTTCAAGGGCGCCTGATTCCGTGACGGGACTCCGAGGACGCCTGATTCCGTGGCCGGACGCCGAGGGCGCCTGATGTCGCGACTGGACGCCAAGGGCGCCTGACTCCGTGACTGGACGCCGAGGGCGCCTGATTACGAGAGTGGACGCCGAGGGCGCCTGATGTGGCGACTGCACGCCGAGGGCGCCTGACTCCGTGACTGGACGCCGAGGGCGCCTGACTCCGTGACTGGACGCAGAGGGCGCCTGACTCCGTGACTGGACGTCGAGGGCGCCTGATTCCGTGAGCGGACGCAGAGGGCGCCTGATGTCGTGACCGGATGTTGAGGGCGCCTGATTCCGTGAGCGGACGCCGAGGGCGCCTGATTCCGTGAGCGGACGCCGAGGGCGCCTGATTCCGTGAGCGGACGCCGAGGGCGCCTGATTCCGTGAGCGGACGCCGAGGGCGCCTGATGTGGCGACTGCACGCCGAGGGCGCCTGATGTGGCGACTGCACGCCGAGGGCGCCTGACTCCGTGACTGGACGCCGAGGGCGCCTGACTCCGTGACTGGACGCCGAGGGCGCCTGATTCCGTGGCCGGACGCCGAGGGCGCCTGATTCCGTGGCCGGACGCAGAGGGCGCCTGATGTCGCGACTTGACGCCGAGGGCGCCGTGCGCCGGCTGGCGCGCGGTCTGCCGCCCGACAAGCTGCTCGCCACCCTGGTGGAGATCCGCAAGTGCGTCATCGGCACGCGGCACGGACTGGCGGCGTTCGTGCGCGCCGACGGCCTGACCGAGCTGACGCGGCTGCTGCGCGGACTGCACTCGGCGCAGATCCTGAACGTGGCGCTCAGCACGATCGGCAACTGCACGTCGGTGTCGGCCGGCCGGCAGCACTTCGTGCGACACGGCGGTCTGCACGCCGTCACCAGCGTGGTAGGTGCAGGTCGAGCGTGTGGCGACCCGTCACGGACGGCGGCCACGCACCGGGAAATTCCGGGTGTGGGCTCCTCGAGGAACAATCGGCGCTTTAGTCCTTGCGCGTTGTGTCCTGGTCAACTGAATGACCTTGACTTGTCGCCACGCGTGTTGTGGTTTTCCGGCTCATGATTGGAAAAACTGATCAGTAACGTGGCAACATGTTTTAAAAATTGTTATTATGGAAACGTGGCCTAAACAATGAACGAGCTTTCGGTTTGACATCATTTTCAAGTTCTAATCTTTCACATAAAAACAACATGAATGAAATACAGTTCAGTACAGTACATATGGTGTGTTAATTTAAATGGATGAGGGGCCAGGAACTTTTCATGGTGTTGATAGTGGGCTTCAGGTCTCTGATGCGAGCCAATTCTACTATTTTTACCTCGACACAGTCCTTGCTGGTGATTATGATTTCTATTCGAAGGAAAGTATATTTTAGTGTTCGAAAGATCCGGATGACAGATGACAATGTGCTCCCCTAACAGCGTATCTAGTCTACGCAGGCGAGCATCACCCAAATTCTCAGTAAACCGGTAACGGGACAAGAGCACCCACCTATGTAAAACTCGTTACGCTGCTCGGCTTTTCAGGCTCATGGTCAGTAGGTATTCACACAGGTAGTGTGCAAGAAGGCATTATGCGCCTGGTTTCAAAGCAAAGTGGAACGTCAGATACGATGCAAGATGCTAATGATTGTCCACGACCTCATAATCGAGCCATAAGCTAATCGAAATTTCGGCGCAAACTAAGATCAAATATGAACAAAAGCCTTAGAAAGTTGAGCTGACTTCTGCCTGATAGCCGACCGCCTAGCGTCTCCCTTCGACTCTGTATGCTGCCCGAGCTGACCCGACGTCTGACGCCGGACCGTTCTCGGATCCGCTCAGCTGCAGGTCGTCGACGACGCGGACGTCGCGAACCGCGCGTGCCGCACGCTGGCGAACCTGGCGCGGGAGGAGTCGCTGTGCCGCGTGCTGCACCGGGAGGACGTGCTGCAGGCGACGGTGGCGCTGATGGACCAGACGCAGCCGCCGCCCTCCGACGAGCTGAAGATCACCGTGTTCCGCCTCTGGAGGTGAGGGCGCCGTGACGTGCCGACACACCCCGCAAGTCAGATCTTAGGGCACGATTCTGAACCCATTGCGAGCTCCGGATGGTTAACACGCGCCCTGGAGGGCCTCTGAAAATTACGCGCACTGGAGGGAGGGGGGGGGGGGAGCGGATTCCGCCCCCTAAGATCTCGACTCCTATGTAGGCTAGAGCAACGAAATTTGCAGGGTGGATGGGCACGATAGTAAACTCTTCCGTGTGCAAATTTCATGACTAGGTCAATATCTTCGTGGTCAAATAAGTTCAAGATAACGAAATTTTCTGGTTTTGCTTGGCTTGACTCATCATTATTATGGATTGCTGTGACCGTGTTTAAATGCTCCAAAATTGGCATTAATGATGTTTTGGACATTACTAATGACGCAATACAGATGCCAGATCCGCCATTTGACCTCAGGTCATTTATATAGGGGCAATTTATCAGGTCATTACCTGCTCCAGTTACCGGAACCCAGCTGCCAACCCGACTGCTCCGTTGGGGGGCTCGGCACAATCGGCTTCGCAAAGAAAGGAGTGAAATGCCTTAATAAAGTATAGAAACGCTTAGGAACAGAATGACAAACAGTAGATTTAGGGATGTGTAGGGAGTAGCATGTAAAGTGACATCAATCACATGACAGTCATTTGCATTCATGACAACATTCCAGTAGACCAAGATTGGTTCCAATACCCTGCCATGAACTTGTCCTGACTTGACCTCGGCGACCTAACATGACTTTTAAATTGTATAGCATAACAATATGCATCAAACAAGTCTCTAGTGTTGTCAAGAACACTTCCCTTTTGTCGGAAACGGGAAGCACATCAGCGCCGATTTTTGTGGTCTGACGCTGCGAATTGATTTTACTTTAACGGCCCCTAACTTTAAAAATTTCGGCCGATTGCTTTAGCCAATGCGCCGGTCACTTCTAAGCAGGTACGTAAACATGGCGTATATTGGCCGATACAATATGGAGTTATGTATGAAAAATCGGGGGGTGCGCTGATTTCGCCATCCCCCCTCCAGGGCGTGTGTTAACCTGTCATGAACTTGGCCTGACTTGACCTCGGTGACCTGACATGACTTCGAAACAATATAACATGACAATGTACATCAAACAAGTCGCTAGTTTTGCCAAGAACACTTCATTTTTGCCAATACACGGGAAGCGCATCAGCGTCGGTATTTGTGGTCTGGCGCTGATAATTTTTTTTTGAATTTAGCGACCCCTAACTCGAAAATTTTCCGTCGATTCTCATTTTTCTTGCTGTATGCAACGCGGCGGTCATTTGTAAGCATATACACAAACAATGGCGTATATCGGCCGGTAAAATCTTGAGTTATCTATGAAAAACCGGAGGGGTGGTCGGATTTCGCCCCCATCCCTCCCTCCAGGGCGCGTGCTAAACCGGGAGAATGAGCGAAATGTGTATGGAGAACTAAGAGAGCTATGACAGTGCTGTGCTACCTCAGCCAACATGCAGTGTCAATATAATAGTCTGTGTATTCCCCATGTTCACAAGCAATGAGGCTTCTCAGCAACCAAGTCATTCATGAAAAAAACAGTCAATGGCAAAAGTCGCTGGCACGTGCGCCTGGACACAAGTATGGACACATGTATGCATGCAGACACCTACACAAACATGCAAACATGCATGCATGCATACATACATGAATGCCTGCACTCCTATGGCTATACATTTTACTTTTCTATAATCTGGAGGCTTGAAAAGCCTTGGCGGTTTTAGTTATACATCATGGACGGGCACCTTTTTTCAAATGCCATTATCATCATGTTGACTGTTCTCATCATGATGACTCTGCATTGTGTGTCCATCAGCGGGTCAGTCGGTCTCCGTGAGGCGTTACACGAGGTCCCTGTGACGTACAGGAACATGGCGGACACGGGCAGCCACCAGCGGCGTCTGCTCGACTGCGAGTGTCTGGTGACGGTGGCCGGCACTCTCCACTCACAGAATGACCAGCTAGTGCGCGAGGCCATCTGCACGCTGAACCACTTCGCCGCAGGGTTCGCTCGCGAGACAGGCGCACAGGTAGGCATTTATATATATGTATATATATATATATATATGTATGTATGTATATATATATATATATATATATATATATATATATATATATATATATATATATATATATATATATATATATATATATATATATATATATATATATATATATATATATATATATATATGTGTGTGTGTGTGTGTGTATATATATTGAGTTTTTCGTGCCCTTCGATAACTGGGAGGCATATGTTTCCATATTGAGGTTCGGTGATCTACGATAGGGTTGATACCATTTGCTTCCAATGTTACACAATGAAACTGGCATTCAGTAGTGAGTTAATCTTACCATGTGATTTAAGTCCAATATAGTCACGTACGGTAGTCTTATTTCTGAATAGCTCGTCCGCAGCTTAGATGTGCATTTTGTCGTTTTATGGCTAGGGCAAGGCTAAGCCATCTTCATTTTTCACTGACGGTGTAGTGCCGTGTCAGCTATTCAATACAATGCGCCCAGGAGCGACCGATGCTCCAGCGTCGCTGCTGCATGTGTGCGGCGCCAGCTGACGTACACACCACGTGACCCACGCAGGTGCAGGGGGCGCCAGAGGCCCTGCCGTCGCTGCTGCGTCTGTGCGGCGCCAGTGCCGAGCTGCCGGCGCCGGCCGCCCACGCCCAGCTGGGCGCCGCCGCGCTGCGCCTGGCGCTGGCTCTGACGCGCGAGTCGAGTCTGCGCGCCGAGCTGGGCCGGCTGGGCCTGGTGCGGCTGCTGGGCGAGGCGGCCCTCCGTCGAGCCGGTCGGACCGGCGGCCGGCCGACAGCTGACGCCGATGTGGCGGAGGCTGCGCCGCCGCGCGCCGACCACGGCCCTGACGTGCGCTGTCGGGACGACGGTACCCGACCGGCGGCCGACACAGAGCGGCCTCAGGCGGCGCCGGCGGCACCCAGCTCGGAAGGGCCGGAGTCGGCACCAGAGGCGGGTGACGTCGATGCCGTCACTGGTGGCGTTGGTGAGTCTCTCTGCGAGCCAAACCTGGTATGACCGTTTTTGTTTGTGGGTGGACTGGAGAGAGGGAGCGGAGGAGTGAAACGTTATGCTAGTTGGTGTGTTTCCGGTCACCGATCGTGATGTCTATCTTTGCCTACGTAGTCAGGTTCAACTGAGCAGGGAAGGTTCGTTATCGACTTGGCAGAGTCAACTACCGATGCCCATACTGAGGTCGTGATCGCCACATTTAAATGGATCTATAAGGACGTGGTTCCCATGCAGAGCTATTGCGCTATCCTGCAGTCCCCGAAAGGATTTTTTTTTCAGTGTATTAGGGGCTTGTGAACACATCGGCTCATTCAAGCCTTCTTGCCACCCTTATCCTTTGGCAGATATGTCCTATATCCTCGATTGACATTGCAGCGATCTCCTCTTGGTCCTACGCATGTTTCTGGTCTCGCCCCCCACCTGATGGCTTGTGATCGGCGTGGCTTAAAACCCACACAATCTAGGAAATAAAGGCCGATTCAGTGCAAGCAATTCCTCAGACACAAGCAGGGTACTTGTGTTATAAGTCCGGTAGTCTCACACACTAGGTGTTCCTCGTACAGGCTAGCTGTCCATATTTCAGAACAGGTGTCCGGGTTTAACGAGCACGAGTTGCAGGCACAGTAAAAACGCTTTGTGAGACAAAGGGATCTCACTTTGTATAAGCCAGAGGTTGCTGTTGTAGACCAGGAGGCTGTGCTCAGCACCAGTTGCGTCTGTACAGACCTGCTATTGATGTTGCAGATTGGGTGTGCCTCGTCAGCGCGCTGTGTCTGTTCAGCTGGGACTCGGTGAACCGGGCCCGGCTGCGCTCGCTCGGCTACCTGCCGTGGCTGCTGGCGCTGATGGACAGCGAGCGCGAGCCGGCCGCGCTGCGGCGCCGCCTGCTGCACGCGCTCGTCCAGTTCGTGTACGACGAAGCGGGCATGAGCCAGCTGCGCGACGCCGGCCTGCTGGCGGCGCTGGTGCGGCGGCTGCGCGCCATGGTGGACGGCTGGGCGGCGGCGGCCGACGGCCCGGGCGCCTATCGCGCCGACAGTCCCACCTACCGCCAGGTGGAGGCGCAGATGGCCGACTACCTGCGCCAGGTGCGCCGCTCCGGCAGCCCGTCGCAGCCGCTGTGCAAGACGTTCAGCCCGAGCGGCAGTGTGGCCAGCTCGCCGCACGTGTCGCCCGACGCCAGCCCGCCGTCGTGGCGCCTGAGCGCCAGTCCGGGCAGGGCGTCGCCGGTCGGCTGGTCCGATGGCAGCGGTCGCCTGTCGCCCGCCGCCTGGTCCGACGATGCGACCTCGCCGACCTCGCCGCGCCTGTCGCCCGGCTCGTCGCAGTTCTCGCCGCCTGTGTCTCTGGGATCGTCTCGGTTCTCGCCGCCTGTGTCTCCGGGATCGTCTCGGTTTTCGCCGCCTGTGTCTCCTGGGTCGTGCCGATTCTCGCCGCCTGTGTCTCCTGGATCGTCTCGGTCCTCGCCATCCGCGTCTCCGGGCCCGTCACGCACCTCGCCGCCCGTGTCTCCCGGTTCGGGCCGGTTCTCGCCGGTGTTGCCGGTGCACGAGCGGCAGGTGGTGCCGCAGTCGCCGTCGGTGTCGCCCGAGCTGCCGCCGACGCCCTCCAGTCCCGTGCTGCCGCCGACGCCCTCCAGTCCCGTGCTGCCGCCTGACGCGCGATCCCGCGACGCGAGCGACGACGGGGCGTCGGCGCGGCGGAGGACCGCGTCGGCGTCGGCGCGCCGCGGCGATGACGAGGAGTCTTGGCTGCTGCTGCTGCTGTCGCGCGAGTCGCAGCTGGAGCGGCCCAGCCGGCAGCTGGTCAGCTCCGACTGCTGCACGGCACTGCTGGACTACCTGCGACTGTGTGCACGGCCGCAGCAGCGCGCCGGCCGGATCCTCGCGCGACTCTGCAGGTACGACTTGCAGCTAACGCCCTCTGCCGTTCGTGCAGGTACAATGCATCCTCTCTCGTGTTTAGAGGTGACTCGCATCCTTTTCTGTATGTATAGTTACGGTACATCCTCATCGTCCCGTCTTCGTAGGTGCTACACATCCGATCCCCCTGTCTCTTCAGGCACTCGGATGTCCAGTACATTCATACATTGGATCTTCATCGTTGTGTTCCAACAGTTGTAATGATTTCTAGGTGGTACGGTAATAGTTGGTTAAATGCAAACATATTTATATTACGGAAGGACTATTTTTAAACGAATCCTTGTTTAAAAAGACCATTTTACCATGTACAACTTTCAGCTTAATAAAAATAATGATCTTTTGGAGATGATGACAAATTTTTGCACCACAAATTTGGAATTGAAGAAAACAGTTCTTACGCTGGCTAAGTATTTTGCATGTTGCTTCTTGCATTACTTGTTCTTGCTTTGGGTTTCATATTTAGTTCATCTTAGTTATGATGGTTGGTTGAATTCACTTTCAGCAGATATCTGCTTTGGCCCCAAGTCTCATGCAACTTGAATATGTGACCCCTTTGATGCTTATTGCTGCGCTCCAGCAGAATGTCATTATGGTGTTCCATCTGATGAATGATTAAATTATTTCTGGACCAAGCAAACGATGTTGTTCTTCTTTGCTTCATAGTGACTGTGCAGGTCCTCGGAATTTGCTTCGCTGTGACCGTGACCCCACCGCAGCGATGACCGCCGTCTTCCCATCGTACCGACGACCGTCCCCGCGACCCTACCGGACCGTTGCCACCGTTTGCACCCTGACCTCTGACCTCTTGTGACCGCGCCGAATATCCCACGTGCCGTGTGGCCTCGTGGCCGGTGACGACCCCGGCCGTCGGCAGGAACCCCTACTGTTTCGCGGCGCTGGTGTCGCAGCGGCTGGCGAGTCAGTGCGTGCGCCGGCTGGGCGAGGCGGACGCCGCCGGGCCGCTCGACTCGCTGCGGGCCGTGGCCGAGTCCGGCTACGGCCGCGGCGTGCTCGAGTCGATGCTGGAGGTGGGCGGCGCCTCGGCCGACGCGGCGGTCGCGACGGCCGCCATTGTGGTGCGGTGAGTGTTTCGCGAGCGCGGGTGCCGGCTGGCTGCCGCAGGACTATGTGTGTCGTGGCACGGACTTGTGGTGTAGTCCAGAAAAGACCACTGCGGACAAATTGGTCAGCTCGTCTAGCAGGTGCTGCCTGCTGGGGCGCTGCATGACCTCTGCAGTCGATGCGCCCCTAAACCCCAATAACTAACTAACTAACTAGCAGGTGCTGCATATCAATTTACAGTACACGTAGCAGAACACAACTGCTTAGTATTCAGAAATTCCTATACTTCGCTGCTACAGCTTTCAGCACGTTAACGATACGCGCAACTTTTAACCTACTCGACATGATGTAATTGAACAGCTGAGCGTGGAGTGTGTTTTGTACATGCATGTATATTTCTGTATTTTCCTTGGTGGTTTAAAATACATTAGTGAAAACCAGATGGACTCGGATTGACATGGCTGACACGATCCGATGCGATACGATAGGTCCTGTGAGCGTCCCTCAAGTGTCGGCGCGGGTAGGGCGTGACTTTCACACGGCTGTCTTACGACCGATGTTGTGTTGGGTGGGCGTGAGCAATGGCCGTTGCAAGATGTCCAGTTGTGAGGCGGCACTGGGTGCAAGGTGTCCAGTTGTGGAGGCGGCACTGGATGCAAGGTGTCCGGGAGTGAGACAGTACTGGGTGTGAGGAGGTACTGTTATCCGGTGGTAGTCTCGATTATTCAATGACAATCTCGCTCCTCTGGCACTAACGCTGTCCGTCTGATGGTAATGTTTATCCCTCCATGGGAACATCACTGGTTTCATGGCATGGTCCGGTTGTAGCTTTGTTTGTTTGATGACTAGGTACTGCGCCTAATGATAATCTCATGTAACCGCTGTCTGCAAACGCTGCTTTGTTTATCTGATTGTGCCTGAGGTAGCATAATGTAATTTAGTCAACAGACATAGCTTTGTTTATCTGATGGTGTCTGAGGTAGCGTAATGTAATCAACATCTGCAGACGTAGCATTGTTTATCTGATGGCCAGGTACCGTGTCTAAGGTAACGTCATGTAATCCGCAGTCTGCAGACAAACCTGCGCCGGCTTCTGGTCGGCCGGCGCGGTCTGGACCTGCTGCTCGACAGGCTGGCAGGCGGCGGCGAGTCGGCGCGTACGGCGGCCGACGCGCTGCTCTCGCTGGTGCAGCACCTGGCGACGCCGCTGAGCGCGCCGTCGCCGCCGGCGGCCGTGGCGCCGGCCTGCGCCGTGCTGGCCGACCCGGGGCCGTGCGACGTGACGCTGGTGCTGGAGGACGGCGAGGTGCCGGCGCGCCGCGGCCGGCTGGCCGCCGCCGGGCCCGTGCTGGCCGCCCTGCTGACGGGCGACTTCCGCGAGGCGGGTCTGGCGCGCGTGCCGGTGGGCCGGCTGGAGCGCGCCGTGGCCGCGCCGCTGGTGCACCTGGCGTACGGCTGCCGGCGCGGCTGCCGCCTGCTCGACCGGCTGCCGGCCGGGCTGTGGCTCGACCTGCTGGCCGCCGCCGACCGGTTCCTGCTGACGCCGGCCGCCGAGGCGCTGGGCGCGCGCGTGCTGGCGGCGCGCGCGCCGGACGAGCTGGCGCCACTGTACCTGGCGGCACGCCGCCGGCAGCTGGAGCTGGGCGACGGCGCCCGGCTGCACGCCGAGCTGCTGCGCCGCCTGCTGGCGACCGGGCCGCGAGCTGGCGCCCACCACCTGCTGGCGCTGCTGGCGCACGACAAGCAGACGCTGCTGGCTGACCTCCGCGCCGTCGTCACCCAGATACTGGAGCCGACCTGTCGCTGACGTGACGTCAGCGACGGGGACGGATCGCCACTGACCTGACGTGGGCGGTGGGGACGGGTCACTACTGATATGACGTGGGCGCTGGGACGGGTCGCCACTGACCTGATATGGGTGGTAGGGACGGTCACCACTGACGTGACCTGGGTGGTGGGGATAGGTCGCAGCCGATGTGATGTGGATGGTGTGGTGGGTCGCCGCTGAAGTTATTCGGTGGTCGGTGATAAACTACTGTCCTTGGCGTCATAACTGTTGTCCTTGGCGCCGTAACGGCCGTCCTTGGCGCTGGAGACTAAGTCGCTGCTGGTATTTAGTTTGCTGTCGGTCCGCCAACTGTGATAGGCCCGACGGCTGTCGCGACCAGCGCCGGCTGTGCTGGCCGGCAGAACTGCAGTGTTGTCGGAAAGCGGTTACCTCACGCCTCTGTGATTACCGACTCATTTTCTGCCAACTAGTCTTCCTTTTGTGTGATGCTGCTTGGCGCTTTGTCAGAAGGTAGGGGAGATGGTTTCGTTGGGTGCCACGCTGCGATGGATACTTGTGTGAGACAGGTGCGCGTCACCACAAGTAGCTGTGTCGTCACACCACGCACGCCGTGCTGTGTAGTGCACCAACAATAGATAACCTAGCTTCTCCACACATGGAAGAACCTTAAAGAATATTACATTTCAAAATATACACGCTTGATGCCCCTAAAGCTGCTGACACCCGACTAGTCTTGGCATTTTGAGGGGTGACAAGGGGAAATGAAAATCTTTGGCACCTAATCATTGACCACATCCTGACTGCGTCATTGGAAATGAACCAACTCCATCACCCACGGCATCTGGTGGTCAGACACGCGTTCCCATTAACACTCCATCGAATTTGCTACGCTTGCTAACTAAGAAGTATATTTCCAACACATACTGGCGCGTGATAGAGGGTGGTGGTGATCGGGCGCCTCGCGAACCAGCTGTTTGCGCGACCTTAAAGGGTCCACCAGTCAGCTAGAGTGCTGGGCAATACATTCCGGCTAGTAGCGCTGTCGGAGGCACGGAAACAGAACTGCGGTGCCGCTGTTGGGGATTGTTCTGTTGCTCGAATCAATACATGGCCGGAATCACAGACCTGAGGTCACACGACTGAGCCGTGCTGTGTGTACCGTCCCGCGTCGGGCAGTGCTGCGAGGAACACCGCCGCTTCTGTGCAAAACAGCACACCGTCACAGGAAACGGACCTAAACCAGCAGACACAAGTCACCAAGCACGGAGCTATTACATTGCATTTGTCGATACAAACGCAACTCGACGGCCCTGGACGGCGGAAGTTACCGAGGTCCGCCGTGGTGCATCTCATTAGATAGCAATAGAATACGCGAAAGGGCTCGCGCCGTACTGAAGCTCAGTAATGCGATACCAGGACATCGTCCCTTTATGAAAACAACAGGATGAGGTCACGTCTTTCCTGATTGAAGAGTCCCACGAGGTCAGAATGGCATGCACACGCAGTTTACACACAACCATGGAAGGGTAAGTAGGTTTGTGCAAAACCTCAAATGACAACGTTTAACATACGAGTAACTGAACAATGCTGCATGGTACAACCATCACGTTAGATTGAGCAGCTCTGCGGCGCAAACGGCGACATCGATGGAGGGGAGGGGGTGATTTTTGACCAGATCGTTTGCAAAACAGGCGCCTGCTGGCGCAAGAGTAGCGAGGAGCCTATGGCCTACGGAGCGTGGATACGTAGAACACACAGGGGCGCGAGCATCTGATGTGTCACCATAGTTCGTGACCACGTCCGACGGCCACCAACGTCCGGATTACCGCCAACCGTCAGATCACAGACATATCGCCGATCCCTGCGTTGGGTAGCACTACCCACGTCAAACACAGCAATCTGCTACTTGCCACGCGAATAGCCACCTCGCGTTGAGTGCGTGCACACAGTGGGCTCGGGCGCATGCACGCAGTCCGTCGGCGATCTGCAGCCGAGACGCGGGAGTGTCCTACCGGCGTGGACGGCCGACCTGCGAGCCCCGACCTCCGTCAGACGGGCGGCGGCGTGGACGGCCGACCTGCGAGCCCCGACCTCCGTCAGACGGGCGGCGGAGTGGACGAGGCGACGTCGCCCAGGTGCTCGTCGCTGTGCATCTTGAGAAAGTGCAGCGACAGCTTGTCGCCACCGCCGGAGCGGCTGACGTGCACCACCGACACGCCCGTGTTGGGCGATATCCGGCCGGCGTCCGCCCGCTTCAGGTTGCCGCCGTACGTCTCCGACATGTGGCCGATCAGGTCGCGGATGAAGCAGCCGTGGCTGAAGACGGCCACGCGCGTGCACTGGTCGGACAGGTGGCGGCCGCACGCGTCGCGGAAGAACTCGGCGGCGCGCTGGCGCACCTGCTGCGGCGTCTCGCCGCCAGGCGGCACGAACCGGTCGGCAGCCGTGCCGGCGGCGGCCGCCGCCTGCGTCAGCTCGCTGGCCGGCCGGTTCTCGAACTCGCCGTAGTTCTTCTCGCGCAGCCGGCGGTCGTC
Source organism: Imbricaverruca yamaguchii (assembly GCA_034440575.1). Lineage (NCBI taxonomy): Eukaryota > Metazoa > Arthropoda > Thecostraca > Neoverrucidae > Imbricaverruca > Imbricaverruca yamaguchii. The sequence continues at coordinate 436,611 of JAOTOL010001424.1, read as the reverse complement.
GGTGACGGCAAGGCCGGCGGTCACAATGTCGCACGTCTGGCGCGCGCGCAGCAGGTCGCTCGAGTAGACGGCGTCGAAGGTGACGCCGGTACGCGCCAGGTGCGCGTGCAGGGCGTCCGCCTGCTGGCGGCCCAGCTGCGACAGTGGGTAGTCGGACTGGCCCTGGATCACCCTGGCCTTGTTGCCCTCCGACTGGCCGTGCCGGACGATGGTAAGCAGCAGCGACGGCCGCAGTCGGGCCAGCCGGGCCGCGTCGGGCCGGTCCGACAGGTTCATGGCTCGCCAGTCATCTGAGGCGGCGTCACCGGAGATACGTCATCTGAGGCGGAGTCACAGGAGATACGTCATCTTGGGCGGAGTTACATGAGATACGTCATCTGGGGCGACGTCATTGGAGAAATGCCATCTTGGGGGGGGGTCACCGGATATACATCATCTGGGGCGGCGTCACCGGATATACGTCACCTGGGGCAGTCATTGGAGATATGCCATCTGGGGTGGCGTCACCAGAGATACGTCATCTGGGGCAGCACCATTGGAGTTAAAGACATAAAGACATAAAAGATTAGTGCAACTATGAGCAACAAGGGCCCTTCTTGGTTGCACTCTGTACACTGAACCAGTTGCCCACCTAAACTGTCAATCAGCCCTCCCTGTAATACTGAAAAGCAAGCCGTCTATTCTTATAATGATTGTCTATGCTGTTTTTAAAGATGTTCAATGTGCTGCTACTGACAATGTTTTCTGGCAGCTGGTTCCAGTGTTCCACTACCCTGTTGGTGAAGAAAGTTTGCCTTAACCTTGTTCTGCTGTGGTTAACTTTAATTTGGAATTTATGACCTCTAATTGCATCATTTCTGTTCAATTCAAACATTTCCCCAAGGTATCCCCTCTCCAGACCATGGACAAATTTAAAGACGTCGATGAGATCTCCTCTCAGCCTTCTATATCTAAGTGAAAACATATTCAATTTCTTCAATCATTCCTCATATGCCAGGTTGCTTATGCCATTAACAATTTTTGTAGTCCTCTTTTGTACTCTCTCTAGAAGCCAACAATCTTTTTCATAGCTAGGAGACCAAGCTTGGATGCAGTATTCCAAACATGGCCTGACGTATGCACAGTAAAGCTTCCTGATCACTTCCTCTTCCTGCTGAGTTACGTCATATGGGGCAGCATCATCTCGCTTGGAGCAGCATCACATGAGTTACACAATTTGGGTAGCATCACAGGAGCTGCACAATTTGGACAGTGTCACCTGAGATACGTTATTGGACAGCAGAATCACTGGAGTCTCGTCATAGTAGCGTCAGAGGAGGTACTTCACTTGGCAGCAGCTTCACTGAAGCCACACTTTTGGTGTGATTTCTCATTGATGTTGCTGTTTAGTCCATGTTAATTGTTGACCCACAGTTGTCCCACATGTGAGTTGCATGCAACTTGCATACACCACATAGGACCACCTACTCAGGGACAATGGTAGCAGCTACTTGCCCAAGATTCAATTTTTAAAGTAGAGATATGCATGCTTGCAAATCCAGCAGAGCAGATTGCACTGCTTAGTTCACATTTGCTACAAAACAATTTAATTGGCATTAAAAGCGACTAGCACATATATTAATGCTAGCAAAGCTCCTTCATGAAAGCAAAAAGCAAAGCAAAACTCCTTCATGACTATGGAAGCAAAATACCTTAGCTTGTTTGGAGTGTGAGGAAAAAATAAGCTAAAAACATGAATCTGCAGCCTTCCTATATCCTACTGCAAACTGCCCTGACTATAAATGTTAGGGGAGAGACACATGGTTGACAAGTAGTATCCACCTGGTTACTGAATACATTCAAAGCATGGCTTTAGTAAACCAGTAAGAAAAAGCAGTTGCACCTACTTTGTCAATGCAAATGGTCATACTTGCACATTACTAAAATTATGTTATCAACTTATCTACTGGACTTGACAAATCAAGGCAGTTTTATAAATTTTCAGCAATGGAAGCTGAAATACTTTCTTCAAACTTTGTTCATAACTTCAACATAAAATTGCACATAACTTTTCTTAGCATGTGTACCTTTATGATAACTATGTGAGTACCAAGAACTTAATAGAATTCTATAAAAAAAATACCCACAGTTCTTAAACTGTATTTTGAACAACTTTGAGCACTGTGCAACTCACAGAACTACAACTGCCCTTTGAGTCACTTATTGTACCTGCACTGCTAAAAAAATGTACCTACACTGCACTCATTGTCTATCATCCATTCAGAGCAGACAAAGGTAACAACATACCATATTGCATACTGGTGTCTACCTTCCAATCATTCTATGTTAATAACTGTAATAACTGTTGAGATGTCTGTTAATAACTATGGCAGTTACAGCATTATTGTTTACAGCAGCAAATGCACAGACTAAAACCAAACTGAGACTATCATACTTCTTAGGAATCAGTTATCTGAATCAGCCATATCTGGAGGTTCATGTGTCATAGTTAATCTATCATTGTAACAAGGATGGGGAAAACATGAAGCAGTTTGGCTGATGGCCACAGCCTGTAAAGGAAAAATGATACAAGGATTGTGTGTCAGACTTTGGTTATGGGTACTTTGGAATTAGGGATGCACTGTTGATTGGGGTGACGAGTCTTTTGCCAGGGTTATGGTACCTTCCCTTTACAGACTTAACCCGGACGGGCCCTTGTAGCCCTTATTAAGTGTGAACACTTTAGACTATTCCTTCGTTCCTGGTCACCCTTGCTGATGGAAGGCTGATCCTGCTGCCCGACGGATCCTTGATGAAACCAGAAGATGAACAACACACGAAAGTCTCATAACAGCTTCAATTTAAGTGGAAATAGTTGCTTGCTGCTTTTTTGTTCGTCGCCGCAGTGCCCTAATCACCTTCAATTGCCAAAATGACATACAGCACACGTCACGGGACGACGGGATTACCTGGTGACTGCTTTGTAAGAATGCTCGCAAGTGTTTGAAGTAAATGCGTCATTATAGTCTATATTCAGGCCGTTTATTTGCACTCATGGACATTAATAAAATAGGTGACGCATAGTGCATAGTATTTACATGTATATTGGAATTTGACATAATTATCAATATTCAAATATTTTTATCACTGCCATGCCCTACATACATTCACAGAAACATAATTTGCGTGCAAAGTCGGTAAATAAACACTGATGGTCAGTTCATAGCAACGGTTGCCTTCCGTGGTTTCTAGGCAGCAAGGTCATATAAACAATCTGAAACAGTAAAGCAGGGACAGACTGGACTGGACGTAGCGATGAGGTCGAAATGACCTGGAGCGCTCGGTGAAACATGACAGATCGCGGTGAAGTCCAGAAGAACGAGAAAGTTTGTGGTCACCGGGTGAAGGCTCAGGATAAATAATCTTCTGCGTTACAGAATCTTGATGTGAACGGTGATACCTATTGGGATGATTATCTCCTGAATATGGGGGCTGTGCGGATGAGTCACCTGTAGGTCATTACTGTTTGGTGCCAGTCGCAAGGTTGAGACTCGAAATGAAGTTCAGCGTGGTCGACGATTTTTCCAGGCATTTGTGAAGCAATCCAGCCGTCAGTCAAGCATTACTGGTTAAATAACAAGTATGTACTTACCTGAATAAGACTTCAACCATGTGCAAGTTTAACCCTACCAGCTAGATATGTAGGTATTTAGGCAATTACTGGTGCGGGTAGCGAAGCAGTACATTGGTCCATTTAAAAACATAAAGCAGAGCATTTGGAACTTCGTAAAGGTAAGGCTAATGCCTAGCTAGCATTCTGGTAAGCTATTTGTTGATCCGGGACGCATGCAAAAACTTTTTGAGAGGGGCCAATTGACTTGAATGGGCATGAGCATCACGACTTTGAGGATCCAGGAACGCACCTCCAAGCTTCGTGAATTTAACGACTACGACGATTTAACGTAACGATTTAACGTTTATGATGTTGCTTGGAAAGAATCTGCCTTTTAAAACTCAGGTTTTTTTTCTCCCATGTGCCAAATCCGTCGTGACCCGAATGTCCATACAGCAAACTTTTAAAACTTTATGTAGCTTGGCTCCATTTCAAATATTTACATTTGCAGTAACACGTGGGTGTTATTTATGTACCTTTTTCTAGACAGCTAAACATTTTCTAGAACATGAAATCCGAGGCGCAACTGACGGTAAGAAAGAGACTTCGTGAGCTGAAATCTATAAATATGCATATATATATTTATATTTATATATCTATGCATACATATATATATATATATATATATATATATATATATATATATATATATATATATATATATATATATATATATATATATATATATATATATATATAGTACATTTATATATATGCATATATGTAAATGAAATAAATATATATATATATATATATATATATATATATATATATATATATATATATATATATATATATATATATATATATATATATATATATATATATATATATATACACGCACTTTTGGTTGAACACGGCTGCTCGTTCGGTATTGATAATCTATTCATGTATGTCTTCGATATGTCGCACATTCGATTTCACTTGAGAGTCTATTTTACCGAATGAGATCATTAAAATTGTCATTTATAGCTTCCATCTTGAATGCAACGTTTCGGTTAGCATAGATCTCGGTCATGGATGCATCATGGTTAGATGGGGTCAATGCTATGACAAGTCAAACAAGTGGGCAGGTGCAAAAAAAACTGTCACGAGATAAAAACTTTCAATCATTCTAATGGACACTTTCGGCGTCAAATCCAGGAATCCGATTAGAAGCAATAGTACACGCACGCACTCAGAAAAAGGCGCACGCTGCACTTCACTTATACTGTGTCGTAAAGAACCCGTGCAAAGGTCATCTCTACTGTACGTTTATTTCCGGCAAGGCATCCTTGATGGCAACCTCATGCACCGGGAAGCGTCTCCTATCAGAACATCTTACAATAATCTTGGTATTGGAGACTAAGTTGTCACTTGCGATGGATGCCTTGTGCTTGTAAGACATAAAGACATAAAAGATTAGTGCAACTATGAGCCACAAGGGCCCTTCTTGGTTGCACTCTGTACACTGAACCAGTTGCCCACCTAAACTGTCAATCAGCCCTCCCTGTAATACTGAAAAGCAAGCCCTATATTCTTATAATGATTGTCTATGCTGTTTTTAAAGATGTTCAATGTGCTGTTACTGACGATGTTTTCTGGCAGCTGGTTCCAGTGTTCCACTACCCTGTTGGTGAAGAAAGTTTGCCTTAACCTTGTTCTGCTGTGGTTAACTTTAATTTGGAATTTATGACCTCTAATTGCATCATTTCTGTTAAATTCAAACATTTCCCCAAGGTATCCCCTCTCCAGACCATTGACAAATTTAAAGACCTCGATGAGATCTCCTCTCAGCCTTCTATATCTAAGTTAAAACATATTCAATTTCTTCAATCTTTCCTCATATGCCAGGTTGCTTATGCCATTAACCATTTTTGTAGTCCTCTTTTGTACTCTCTCTAAAAGCCAACAATCTTTTTCATAGCTAGGAGACCAAGCTTGGATGCAGTATTCCAAATGTGGCCTGACGTATGCACAGTAAAGCTTCCTGATCACTTCCTCACTTCTGTATGATACATTCCTATTTATTGCCCCGAGCATTCTCAGTGCCTTCTTCCTGGCTTCCTTGGTCTGTTCTGATGCCCCCAGTTTTGTGTTTAGAATAATACCTAAATCCTTCTCCTGTTGAGTCACTGATAGCACTTGGCCACCCATCAAGTATGGAGCCTGCATGCATGTATGTATGTATTGTCCTTATATTGCTTTTTGGGCCCACCACTCTGTAAGTACATGGTGAGTCTTCCACTGGGCGTCGTTGTAGTATGGCCAATGTGGCATACTGAGCGGGTTGCGCAGTCCCCGTGTGGGCAAGTAAATTGGTATACTACATTGACCTGCTTCAACGGCTCAGTGCCATGCATACATACATACATGCATACACACATACACACATACACACATACATACATACATGCATACATACATACATACATGCATGCATGCATGCATACATACAAACATGCATACATACATACATACATACATACATACATACATACATACATACATACACACATACATGCATGCATGCATACATACATACATACATACATACGTACGTATATGCATGGATGTGTGTCTGTGTATGTGTGTCTGTGTGTCTGTCTGTGTGTGTGTGTGTGTCTGTGTCTGTGTCTGTGTCTGTATCTGTGTCCGTGCCCTGTATAGAAAAAACAGATACTCTTAATAGATCAATAACCCGCATAAAATAACCCGCATAAAAGACGAAGTACAAGTTTCAATTCCCACAAGCCAATAATAGAGAGAAAAGCGTGCAACGATGCAAGATATTTTGACCCGTTGTCGGTGTGGAATTTATGGAAAATGAGCACTCTTACCAGGCACGTTGCCTTCCAATTTAGTTGTGCGAATAATTACCACGAACTTTAACTTTGTGATTGGTGGAACGAATAATGAAATATGTGCCTTTTGTGAGCTTTGCTGGAAACGTTGTGTCACCTGTTTGCAAGCCACACGATATTTTTGTGGCATGAAGCGAAACACCCCGCATCAACATGAAATCAAAAATATTGCTGATGAATAGTTTATATTCGGTGATGAAACATAACGTGGCGTAGTATCACATACCGTGAACATTGCACAACTTGTAGTCTATAAATCAAGTAAAAGAAGGAATAATGAAACATTACATGAGCTACAAGCGATTCTTTGCCGCGATATAAGTTCTGAAAGGTTTCTTGAAAGCAACAATGACAGCGATTGTTCAGAGGGGAATGCCGTTCCTAAACTGACATGAATATTACTAGCTGATGTACACGTAGATATGAATATGGATGCGTCATGTAAGGTATGCTGGCATGCGATACAATATGAATATTGTCGAAAAATCATGCGTGTGACCCGGCCTCAAATTGGTTTACATTTTACATACTTTGCAAAATGCCACCCGTAAAGCGATATTTATATATGTGGCTGCTGTCACAGGCCACTGCACCTGTGGACCATTGATGGACATGACGATGGCTCCTCAGTATTCAGCTGCTGCTGGACGTCTGATCCACAGGAACCGACCGAGCCGATCCAGCCGGTGCTCGCAATTGGTGCGCTGACAGCTCGCAGCATGCGCCAATGACGACTCACCGACAGAAGGACGACGACGGCACACCGCCGCACGTCTGCATCACAGCCGCCACCGACCTTGCCGAGCTGCGCGCCCAGCTGGGCACCGCCCGGCTGGATGGGCTGCCCGCCGCCTCGCTCAGCGTCGAGCCGGAGGCGGCCGGTGCGCTCAGCTGGGCACTGCAGCAGCTCACCCAGCTGGAGGAGCTGCGGCTGCTGCGCACTGCGCTGCCGGGCGGCCTGCGCGCGTTCGGCTCCGGTCTGTTCCGGCTGCGCGTGCTGTGGGTGGTGGGCTGCGAGCTGTCGACGTTGGACGGCGTGTGCGCGCTCCCCGGACTGCGAGAGCTGTATTTGTCCCGCAACCGGCTGCGAGACGTGTCGGTCTGCAGTTGCCTGGACCAGCTGCAGGTGAGCAATGACAGCCACCACTTGTATGGCGGCTGCGGGAGGTGTCGGTCAACAGTTGCCTGGACCAGCTGCAGATGAGTCGCGTCAGCTGTCACCTGTATGCCACCTTATGGGTGCTCTAATTATAGTTGCGACCCATGCGCGTATACTTGAAATGTACGGTTCTATATTCTCACTGCATGATATGCATTTCCGTAATCTGACCGCTGGCTATGTGGATGTGTTTGCGTGCGGTGTATTTGTTATTGTTTGTCCACCCCTACGCCCGCAATTATTGATGGTCCGTCTGCTGCTCTGTGGCTAGGTACTGGATGTGGAGGACAATGAGCTGACGGAGATGACGTCATTAATGTTCCTGCGTGCCTGCTCCGAGCTGCGCCAGCTGGAGCTGCGGGGCAATCCTGTCAGTGACGATGGGCAGCAGCTGCGGGAGCTGCAGCTTTGGCTGCCACAGCTGCAGTCGCTCAACGGTGAGCTGACGGAGACGGGCACAAAAATGCTGCGGCGTCTGCAGCTGTCGCCCGACCAGGTTCTGCCGCCTGTCGGACGACATACTGCGCCCAGAGCTCCCCTGTTCCCGGTCAGATCGCCCACTCCGCCGGTGAAGTCGCCCCCAGTATCGGTCAAGTCGACCCGACTATCGGTCAAGTCGCCCCCACTATCGATCAAGTCCCCACTATCGATCAAGTCGTCCCCACTATCGGCCAAGTCGCCCCCACTATCGGCCAAGTCGCCCACACCAACGGTCAAGTCGTCCCCACTATCGGCCAAGTCGCCCACATCAACGGTCAAGTCGCCCCCACCAACGGTCAAGTCTCCCCCGCCTGCTGCCAGAGCGTCACCGACACCTGCCGAGACACCTGTGTCTCCCAGTCGAGCGCCTCAGTCGCCGGCCAGGACACCTCCGTCGGCCGTGCCACGTGACGGCGCCGGCCGGTCGCCGGCAGCTGGGAGCGGCGCGGCGCGTGTGGTGTCCGTGCCGTGGGGGCTGCCGGCCGTGGCCGACCGGCCGCCGCCGCCGGCCACCGAGCCGGGCCGCACCCTGTCGCGCCAGTCGGCCAGCAGCGACTCGTCGACCGGCCTGCCGGCCATCCAGTGCACGGAGCCGCGTCGGCCGTCGACCGACCTGGGCGTCAGCAGCGAGCGCCGCCAGCCGCCCGTCCCCAGTCAGGTCAAGGTCAACACCTGGATGGCGGCGGCGGCCCACCGGGTCGACAGGAAGCGCACCGGTCAGTGCAAGTAGCAGAGGTCAACGGTGTGGCGGGACAGGGACAGCGCAGCCGGAAAAGTCGGTGGCCAGTAGCAGGGTGGCGGGCGTGCGGTGTAGCGGCCAGGGACGGCGCAGCCGGGAAGGTCGGTGGCCAGTAGCAGGGTGGCGGGCGTGCGGTGTAGCGGCCAGGGACGGCGCAGCCGGGAAGGTCGGTGGCCAGTAGCAGGGTGGCGGGCGTGCGGTGTAGCGGCCAGGGACGGCGCAGCCGGGAAGGTCGGTGGCCAGTAGCAGGGTGGCGGGCGTGCGGTGTAGCGGCCAGGGACGGCGCAGCCGGGAAAGTCGGTGGCGGTAGCAGGGTGGCGGGTGTACTGTCAGGGACGGTGCAGAAGTCCGTCAATGACGGCGCAAACGGTGAAATCGCAGACTCCACTCACTGCAGACTCCACGCAGGGACGGCGCAGACTGTGAAATCTGCGCCATCAGTGGGGTGGCGAGCGTGGCATATCAAAGGACGCCGAGCTGTTTATCTAGTTGTCAATTGCGATATGATGCGGCCATGGACATAACACAGACTGTCCGTGTCCCCTGTATTGCACATTGTCGATGTTACGCGGCAAGCATGCCCAAACCACTCCATTCTGAAAAATAGGATTCTGTCTTGTTAATACACACAGTGTTGTTGCGCAACAGTCGCATTGACATAAGGCGAGACATCTATACGGCGCGAACGGATGGCGAGAGCTGTCGGCATGCTGCGTCACTGCGGACGTGCTGGCCACGGACGGTGGTCCTGCCAGGCGTCGCAGTTGTGCGCCGTCGTGGCAGGATGCGCCGCACGCCGTCTGCTGGCACCAGCAGACCAACAGCTGCGACACTCTTCACCAAAGGCTAGAAGCTCGTCTGCTCGCCGTACTACGTTCCGTCACCGCCAGCGCCGCAATATCCAGCCACGACAGTCACGTTCAGTTGAGGCGATTGACAGGCAGCCTCTGCGGCCATCCGGTGCGGTGAGCGACGTTGGCCGTGCCGCTGCAGAGGCGGCCGTCACACGAACAGCTTGGTGGCTTTGGTGGGCGCGCCCGAGTCATTTGGAGACGTCAGCCAGCCCGACACTGAGCGTCACAGGAATCACAACGAACTGCTACACGGCAAGCACAGCTACAGATACACGGCCTCGGCAGTGTCGAGCGCGGCCCTGTGGCTCGCGTACGCCCCGGTCCGCCTCCAGACCGCTGGCGCGCGCGAACGTTGGCGTCACGCCGGCCTCGTGTAACACCGACGCTACTGCCGCCCCGCGATGGCGGCGCCACCTATAAAGCAAGCGCTTCCGCGGTGCGGCGGTACAAGTATGCAGCTTTGGTTCACCGTTCGGCCGCCGGGCCTGGCCGGCGCTCGCGTCAGCAATGTCCAGTGAATTTACACGGCGTACAGCACTGTTGGGCCACTCGCGCGAACACTTCACGGCGTACAGCGTTGCTCGTCCGTTTTTGTTTACCCTGACGGCGCCAACTGCCTTCATGCCTCAGTATGGCGGTTACCACGCATTTCGGATGGGGGCGATCAGATTTGTAGGTCGATACTTGTATGCAACGCCATAGCAGTAACGTTACGTATGACGGAGGTTGTGATACTCGTACCCCCGCCTCCGCTGCGGCGACACCCGTGCCGCTGGACGAGCTTGGCTGCTCACCAGAAGCCAGTGACGTCACCAGAGAAGCACGCGACCTACTGTAGAGAGCAGAACGCCAAGCCGTCCGCCAGCACGTCCTGCATTAGCATTGGCGTCGCCATGGGAAGAGCGCAGTCGTCGTTCATCTGCCGGTACAGTTCGTTGAAGCGTTCCTGAAAAGTACGGGAAATCGTTAGTCAGGCTATCCGAACAAGGGGAACTCGCGGTGAAACATTCCCTGCGGCCGGCACGGAAGCGTCCAGGCAACATTTCGCTGCAGCAGAGCGAACTGATCTAGTCAAGGATCTAAGTTGATTTCGCTGAGCTTCTTGGGCAAGAGACAAAAATTACTAGATATAGTTATCTCCTATCAATAATGGGCTCGTGATAGTGTCATAGACATAAATATAAAAAGATCAGTGCAACTGTAAGCCACAAGGGCCCGTCTTGTTTCCACTCTAGACACTCAACCAGTTTCTCACCAAATCAGTCGATCAGCCCTCCCTGGAATACTGAAAAGCAAATCCTCTATTCTTATAATCATTATCTATGCCGTTTTTAAAGATGTTCAGTGTGTTGCGACTGACAATGGTTTCTGGAAGCTGGTTCCAGTGTTCTATTACCCTGTTGCTGAAGAAAGACTATCTTACCCTTGTCCTGCTGTGGCTAAATTTAATTTCGAATTGATGACCTCTAATTGCATCATTTCTGCTAAATTCAAACATTTCCCTACGATATCCCTTCTCCTCACCTTTAACGAATTTGAAGACCTCGATGAGGTCTCCTCTCAGCCTTCTATATCTAACTGGAAAGGTATTCAATTTGTCAAACTTTCCTCATATGCCATGTTGCGTATACCAGTAACCATTTTTGTAGCCCTCTTTTGTGCTCTCACTAAAATCTCACTAAACTAAAAAATAAAGTCGTCTATGGCGTTGAACGGAAAAAATCGACCATAGAGCCTTCTATACCCCACCACCTATCCAAGGCGCGTTTGTGGCACATGGGTCTTCTGCATCTTTTTGGAAGAGATATTTACAACGGAAGCTAAACGAGAGGGTGTTGGCTCCCTGAGGCGCATTGCGCGGTGTACATTGGCCTAACACTACATCCAAAATCGGCAACCATTGCGCCGCATGATTGGATTTGCTGGATCTAGTAGTGGGCCTAAGTTATCAGCTTCGCCACATATTTTGAATAGTGGGTGCGAGGTGCACGAGAGCGTTAAAAAAATTAATTTTCTTTCTTCATGCGAAGTCATGAACGTAATGCCGGTTTCACGAAGCTTGGGGCGGGGATGCATCAACCGGTCCAACACCGTGGCGAGGCTATCATTTAGGCTACAACGTCATGAACTCCGCTCGACGATGACGGCCGTGCGGTAGCCGTCATTGAGCACAGACGTCACTGAGCCATCACTGAGCAGTCACTGAGCCGTCACTGGGCCAACACTAGGTCATCACTGAGCCATCACTGAGTCGTCACTGACCCGTCACTGAGCCGTCACTGAGCCGTCATCGAGCCGTCTATATCTGAATCGTGCCCGCACATTGGCAGCACGCTAAATTAATGCTTAATCATGCCATATGCTGCTAATTTGCCTTGTTGGGTGGTGGTTGTCCACCTCAGACTCAGATCCCCGTATACCTGAGCACAGTGGCATGGAGCAGAAAAATCCGTTCGTACCGATGCACACATTTTCCGTCCCCGTTGCCCGCATACATGAGGAAACGGGAGCATAGGCGAGCATTTCTATACACCGTCGGATTTGTCGAGGCGCGGGCGATTCCGAAGCTTAAATATTTTTCCTATAGCCCTGGGCTTCCGGTAGGAGGAATGACGCGTTTTAACCGTCAGTGGGTGGGTATCTGAGGTACATAAAGCAGCAAGTTCGCTGGTTTCCACAACGAATTGAAGTGGGCTCTTGTGAAGCTTTGGATTTACATTGGAAATTGTCACTGGAACGGGATGGATATTGAAGATACAGTTGACAACTGTGTTTACTGTCCTGCTTGTTTATTAGACTTAACATAGGTGTGTCTATCTCCTCGCTATCAGTTTCACCAAACGTGTAGATACTAAACCAGGTCTCTCCTACTTGCCGCGTAGTTTTTTTTAAACGCGACCGGATCGTTTTCATGGCAGAGACCAGAAGCTACGTCAGAGCGAAGCCCCGCCCACGCTTCTCGCTTGACTTAACGCCTGCTGGCAATGCCAGTGATCCGAGCTGGGGTCAATGGTGCTTGAGACCCAAAGGCCGGCCATCCAATCATTAGTGGGCGGAGTTTGTGGGCTATTAGCGTGCAGCCCGAGCACAGGACTCGGCAACGTTTAGCATGGCGACCCAATAACAAATACTTTGATTATTGTTCAGCATGCGTCTGTGTACATGGCGCGTGCAGATCCGAATCAGACGATGCTTCCATCTCCTTGAGAGTAGGTGGCACCAACATTCAACCTATCACGCGAGGTCTCACCAGCACCAAACGGCAAGCGGCCTTCTTCCAGGCGCTCAATGAACCACACAACGAAGCTTCGCAAATTCTAATTTCCCCCAGCCGGGCAGAGAAGCAGCTACCAAAGTTTCGCCAAGTTTAATTTCCGTCAGCAGGACAGGGAAGCACTCACAAAAGCTTCACAAACCAGGGATGCCTCCTAGTCTTCGGAGGTCGGAGGAAGTGACCAACAATCCTAGCCGGTTCAAAATATTGGCTAACTAGATTTGGAGGGTTTGGCCCATTGAACCCCTCTTCCCTCAATCATCGAGATCTACCGAAGGTATGATGGCGGATTATATGATGATGACATGCTTAGATGTGCTCGCAGAAAGTTGGCTTTGCAAAGAGTCTGACAATTGTGTTGTCACACTGTTGCAAGTAAAATAACTTGGCTTTTGGCAACTATGAGAAAACGTTGCTGATCAGCATAGTAATACAATATCTCAGATGACCGGCAGTTCCTCAAAACAGAAAGCAGTTCTCTTACTGTCTAAACTGTCTAAACCGATCAGAAGGCCTCGTGATATTTTACCACAAACTGACGCCCAGCCAGACGAACGGCTGCTTTTGTTTCGCCGGACTCGCACACACATGTAGGTGCGGCCTTGTTTGTTCATTTGGGGTGCAGCTCGAGATTCGGCGCCAGCGAGTCGCCGAGGATCGGAGATCGATAGCATCTGCCACAGGCTGCCAGCGGCGCCGACCACTCTGGAAATGGGCCACGGCCAGCTGCAGCTCTGCGCATCGTCACAGCCGCCCAGACACACTCTGGAGAGCGGCCGTGGCGAACGAGGTCAGGCCATGCACTCGGATTCCCAAGGGATGTCATATTATTCAGGATCGAGGCCGACGGCCATGATAATCTATCTTCGGCCAAGGCAATTCACTAGAGCGGCTCGTCCCGGGAAAAATTACTTAGTATCGGCTAACAGCCTAACTTTCCGAAAACGATCCGCTTGATGATGCAATTTGTGTCGGAAGAGCCATGCATCATTTAACGTGCATTTTATGGGGTGTCGCAAGTGCTAAAATATGTCGAGTCCGGTCCCCTGTCCGATTGACTCTTTAATGACTGCATCCGTTCCATCAAATTTAGCTTCAACTTCGGCCCAGGCGACTGTAATTTCCTTCTATGACACCACGTCGTCACAAAGTTTATCCCGGAAAGATTTGCAAAAATGCAAGCTAAGAGTTCTTTTCTCGTGGGCGTAGCTGATTGGGGACCTCAAAAGTGAATTCTCAGCAGGCAAGGTGGCGTAAATTGTTACGAAGTGCCCGATGGTGCTCAGTGAGCACCCGAGAATATCAGTATACTTGAGCTGAGAAACAGTTCGCTCAGCTTTTGTTCTGCTTTTGGAGAAATCCCCTCCATGAGCTCTGTAATGACATCGTCACTGTACAGAGGGACATAAACGGATGGAGAGATGGAGAGACAGAGGAGAATGGAAGATGAGTAAGAATGAGAATGAGAGTGAGAATGAGAGTGAGAGTGGGAGTGAGAGCGACAGTGAGCGTGAGAGTGAGCGTAACGTGAGAATGATCGTGAGCGTGACGTGAGCGTGACGTGAGCGTGACGTGAGCGTGACGTGAGCGTGACGTGAGCGTGACGTGAGCGTGACGTGAGCGTGACGTGAGCGTGACGTGAGCGTGACGTGAGCGTGACGTGAGCGTGACGTGAGCGTGACGTGAGCGTGACGTGAGCGTGACGTGAGCGTGACGTGAGCGTGACGTGAGCGTGACGTGAGCGTGACGTGAAAATGAGAATGAACTGAGAGTGAAGTGAGAGTGAGAGTGAATGAGAATGTAGTGAGAATGAAGTGAGAGTGAAGTGATAGTGGGAGTGAAATGATAGTGGGAGTGAAATGATAGGAAGGGTGAAGTGATAGTGGGAGTGAAGTGATGGTGAGAGTGAGGTTATTGTGATAGTGAAGTGAGAGTGAGAATGAAGTGAGACTGAGCGTGAAATGAGAGAGAGAGAGAGTGAAGTGATAGTGAGAGTGAAGTGAGAGTGATAGTGAAGTGAGGGTGTAATGAGAGTGCAGTTATTGTGAGAGTGAAGTTATTGTGAGAGTGAAGTTATTGTGAGAGTGAAGTTGTTGTGAGAGTGAAGTGAAAGTGAGAGTGAGAGTGAGAGTGAAGTGATAGTGAGATTGAAGTGATAGTGAGAGTGAAGTGATAGTGAGAGTGAAGTGATAGTGAGAGTGAAGTGAAAGTGAAAGCGAAGTTATTGTGAGAGTGAAGTGAGAGTGAGAATGAGAGTGAGAGTGAGAGTGGGAGAGAGTGAGAGTGGGAGAGAGTGAGAGTGGGAGAGAGTGAGAGTGGGAGAGAGTGAGAGTGGGAGTGGGTGAGAGTGAGAGCGAGAGCGAGAACTCCTCACGTGGCACTTGGCGCAGGGACACAGCCGGTTTCCGACGTCGGTGTACTGCTGCAGCAGCTGCTCGTACTGGCGCTGGTCCAGCTCGGAGGCGGCGCAGTCGCAGCGGCGGGAGCAGCTCTGCAGCTGGGCCGGCGGCGCGGCGGCCGCAGCTGCCGCGCACGACTGGTCCGCCGCCGCCGGCCGGTGTCTTCCGTTCACCTCTTCATAGCTGGGCAGCGCGTACTGGCGGCACGTGCGCTCAGTTAACAGTGGACGACGGCAGACGACAATCGCCAGCAGATGGACGGCAGCGGTGGGAGGGGTGCCGGGTGGGGCTTCGCGTCTCTTAAACCATGCGGCTTGTTCAAAAGTGAACAAGTTAAGAAGGTTGGTACTGCTTTCGCTTCCCGGATGTGTATGGGTAGGAGCATTGTGTAAATTACAGGTGGTGGAAGAACATTCATTAGCTTTTTTTTTGGTTTCTGTTCATTACGTAGTTTGACAGCAATTTCATCCTTTTAAAATTATGTGAAAATGATGTCTTGTCTCGCGAAAGCAATGCCATATAGTGCAACGAGAACCCATTTTCTCGGAAATTACAAACCATAATAACGCTGGCTGGAATGAAACATCTTTGCCGGTATCTGCATTGAGAAACCTTGCTACTCGGTGAAAATTGCAGACACCGCTCATGTCAAAAACTCGCTGGACTGCTATCAGAGTATGCTTTATAGCCACACATTTACGACATTTCCTGCCCTGGATAGCTATGCTGCATTGATGTCGGGTGGCCATAGACGGCTGGGCAAGCTGGTTTTCTGGTGCGTCATATGTGTCGATTTGCATACTATCTGGGGGGTCTCTCTAGTGCTGAATCATGCGCCCCAACAGCTGAATTGTACCCACCCAAAGATCAATCAGAAAAATGACGGCGCACAGACCACGCCTTCCCACTGAATCACATGCAAGATCTTCTCAGACCTTAATTTACCCCTCATTTTTCCTAACTTAATGTGACCTGTCAGCACAATTATTATCATGACATGACGCCTTTGCTGGTGGCGTTTTATGGAAGCGTTATTTGATGCCGGGGCAGTACTGACCGGGTTTCTGGTGGCGTTGTATGGCGGTACTGACCGGGTTTCTGGTGGCGCTGTACGGCAGTACTGACCGGGTTTCTGGTGGCGTTGTATGGTGGCCGGGTTTCTAGTGGCGCACTGACCGGGTTTCTGGTGGCGTTGTATGGCGGCACTGACCGGGTTTCTGGTGGCGTTGTATGGTGGCGGGCAGTACTGACCGGGTTTCTGGTGGCGGGCAGTACTGACCGGGTTTCTGGTGGCGTTGTACGGCGGCACTGACCGGGTTTCTGGTGGCGTTGTACGGCGGCACTGACCGGGTTTCTGGTGGCGGGCGGTACTGACCGGGTTTCTGGTGGCGTTGTACGGCGGCACTGACCGGGTTTCTGGTGGCGTTGTATGGTGGCGGGCAGTACTGACCGGGTTTCTGGTGGCGGGCAGTACTGACCGGGTTTCTGGTGGCGTTGTACGGCGGCGGCGGGCTGATGGACAGTTCGGCCGGGTCCAGCCACTCGGTGCTGCTGTCCCTCTGCGGGACGCGCCGGCTGTACAGCGGCGGCCCGGCGTCTGAAACGTGTCAGACGTCGCGCATCATGTGACGTCAGTGCCACAGCGGCGGGCCGGCGTCTGAAACGTGTCAGACGCCGCGCATCATGTGACGTCAGTGCCACAGCGGCGGCCCGGCGTCTGAAACGTGTCAGACGCCGCGCATCATGTGACGTCAGTGCCACAGCGGCGGGCCGGCGTCTGAAACGTGTCAGACGCCGCGCATCATGTGACGTCAGTGCCACAGCGGCGGGCCGGCGTCTGAAACGTGTCAGACGTCGCGCATCATGTGACGTCAGTGCCACAGCGGCGGGCCGGCGTCTGAAACGTGTCAGACGTCGCGCATCATGTGACGTCAGTGCCACAGCGGCGGGCCGGCGTCTGAAACGTGTCAGACGCCGCGCATCATGTGACGTCAGTGCCACAGCGGCGGCCCGGCGTCTGAAACGTGTCAGACGCCGCGCATCATGTGACGTCAGTGCCACAGCGGCGGCCCGGCGTCTGAAACGTGTCAGACGCCGCGCATCATGTGACGTCAGTGCCACAGCGGCGGGCCGGCGTTGAAACGTGTCAGACGCGCGCATCATGTGACGTCAGTGCCAGCGGCGCCGGCGTCTGCCCATCATGTGACGTCAGTGCCACAGCGGCGGCCCGGCGTCTGAAACGTGTCAGACGTCGCGCATCATGTGACGTCAGTGCCACAGCGGCGGCCCGGCGTCTGAAACGTGTCAGACGTCGCGCATCATGTGACGTCAGTGCCACAGCGGCGGCCCGGCGTCTGAAACGTGTCAGACGTCGCGCATCATGTGACGTCAGTGCCACAGCGGCGGCCCGGCGTCTGAAACGTGTCAGACGCCGCGCATCATGTGACGTCAGTGCCACAGCGGCGGCCCGGCGCCTAAAACGTGTCAGACGTCGCGCATCATGTGACGTCAGTGCTATAGCGGCGGCCCGGCGTCTGAAACGTGTCAGACGTCGCGCATCATGTGACGTCAGTGCCACAGCGGCGGCCCGGCGTCTGAAACGTGTCAGACGCCGCGCATCATGTGACGTCAGTGCCACAGCGGCGGCCCGGCGCCTAAAACGTGTCAAACGCCGCGCATCATGTGACGTCAGTGTCATTGCGGCGGCCCGGCGTCTGAAGCGTGTGACGTCGCGCATCATGTGACGTCAGTGCCACAGCAGCGGCCCGGCGTCTGAAGCGTGTGACGTCGCGCATCATGTGACGTCAGTGCCACAGCGGCGGGCCGGCGTCTGAAGCGTGTGACGTCGCGCATCATGTGACGTCAGTGCCGAGGACGCCATGTGCGAGGTGTGCATCTGATGTGTGGCTTCTCGCTCTCTGGAATGATGGCTGGATTAAGAGACGTGTTCCTTCCAATATTTAAGAAGTGATCTTACCTGGGAAGCAGACATAATTCGCGATCGCCCATTCTGGATATACCCCCCAGAGCCAAGTCCACCATCTAAGAACATGCATACCAGATGGGTGTTCAGTTCTCCTAACCGTGATAGTGTAGGCTTGATCTTAACATTCGCGATATCTTGTCTGAAATGCAATGGCCGACAATTGTCTTTTTATTAGCCGGTCTTACGAGCAGCAAAACGACAACAGCGTGTCATATAGCGACAGTTTCAACAGACGCTTTGGCGGACACCGACACTCGTCCCTGAACAGCTGGTGCTTCGACAGTTGGTTCACCAGTTGGTGCCAACAGTGCAGTACCAGTGACGGCCAACCGTCCAAGTGCCACGTCCGTTCAGCTCGGCTGTTCAGCTCCGTCTGCCTAGCCAGCGGCTGACACGCGCGCACTGCTCAGGTCACGCCTGCGGACCTGACCTGACGCGCGCACTGCTCAGGTCACAGCTGTGGACCTGACCTGGTGCGCGCACTGCTCAGGTCACAGTTGTGGACATGACCTGACGCGTGCACTGCTCAGGTCACAGCTGCGAACCTGACCTGATGCGCGCACTGCTCAGGTCACAGCTGTGGACCTGACATGACGCGCGCACTGCCCAGGTCACAGCTGCGGACCTGACCTGATGCGCGCACTGCTCAGGTCACAGATGTGAACCTGACCTGACGCGCGCACTGCTCAGGTCACGCCTGCGGACCTGACCTGACGGGCGTACTGCTCAGGTCACAGCTGTGGACCTGACCTGACGCGCGCATTGCACGGGTCACAACTGTGGACCTGACCTGATGCGCGCACTGCTCAGGTCACAGCTGTGGACCTGACCTGACGGGCGTTCCTGTAATCAGGTGCGCCCGGCGACATCTATACCTCGGAGGAAGTGGGTCGGGTAATGACACACGCCCAGTCGTATCCTACGTGCGCAACGGTTACGTACGGCATGTGCCATAACTAAGAGTAAATCCATAGTGCGTTGGAATGCTGAAGCTGATCCAATCGAAAAGTGGAAATAATATTTTTTTCACTTTTTTTTCGGGTGGGGGATGGAGGAGTGAACCCATTTCATGAAATAAACTCAGGAAGGTGTTTGGCCATGTCTTGCGTCATTGGTAGGTGGGAAGGTGCACACATGGGCATTTACCGCGACCAGTGCAGCCAAATTCTTCCGAAGACGAGAAAATCGCGCATGTAAAGCATGCACGCATTTGACCAATGTGACTTTGAATTAAGCCATGGGCGGGTCAGATTGATGATCCACCTAAAGTCATGCGAATGACATCGAAATGTGGGAACCTGATCTAATGATGTCATATCGACTTGAACTGTGATGACCTTCAGCTCAGTTTTGCATAAGGCGCAGCCTAGTTCTTCACTTGAGGTTGCACACAGTTTGAGTTCAAGGGCAACTGCAGTTCTGGCCCTATTCAAGATAAACCAAAGGGGAGTGTGAGAGGGAGGGGACAAGAAAACAAAGTGGCCAACAGATCAGAAGTGCAACCCTCCTGCTAGTTTAGCGGTGTAGAAATTGCCATACTGGAAAAACAATAGGTCCTCTCAGTGCTTTTCACCTAGCACCGAGGAATGCGAGGGAGTGAGGAAACTCCATGCTTTGCAACACTCTGGAATGCGGTATAATATTTACCGAATTGTGTCCTCGACTTTTAGGAAATATCGTGTATAGCTGTACAAATGACTGTGTCTTCCTCGAAAAGTGATTAGTGAAGTGATTTGTCTGTGCAGTCCGCAGGCATACCGTCGACCATGATTGTTGCGCGTGTCGCATGTGCGGAGCGCGGTCCGTGGTTTATGGTTATTAAACCACGGACGCGCGACCCACTTCCGACTGTTCGCCCTGGCAGGGCCCAGTGGCGTTAGGGCAAGGCCAGAGGCAGCAGCGTGCATAGCCGAGCCGTGGACAGAGAATACAGAGACCGTGATCTATCTGTGCATCGCTAGCAGACAGTGAGGACTCAGCGTGCACTACCACAATGATGACGACGAGGCGCGGCGAGAGCACGCTCCCCTGCGCCAGACTCTGATCATGTGCTGTGGTGACTGATGTGACGGTCCTGCATCTGAGTCTGCGGGTCCTATCCTTACTTGAGAAGGTTGGGAATGTGGTGCACCAGGTATCCCCGTAAACTCAGCGTGCAGAGATCGCGTGCGCGTGCCGACTTCTACTTCTAACCTACTTCTAAGTATGTAGCTATTGCTGTGTGCTTGCGGCATGGGCGACGCTTACTTGCCCTGTCTCTCCGGTCAGATCCCCACACCTCGTCTCGTGGGGAGGGGCTGTTAAAGACCCCGTATAAATTACCAACTAAGCGGTGCACGAAAACGAATCAGGCATCATCGGAACGTCTGGGACGAATGGGGCCCATAAGTTCCCCAATCATTATTTTCAGAAAATTTGAGGCTCAAAATGGCGGCTTATTCTGTAAAAATGACTATTCAAAACGTTTTATATCCCCATTTCTGGTAAGCACACATAGTTGCAACGCATGGCCTTTGATAGTTAACTAAACACCAGATGTTGCAAAAATAGTCACGTTTGTTCATCATATGCTAAAATTGGTAATGCCCTTATGTCAATGGCCTGACCTCAAACACAAATCAAAGATGTGTGTTATATACGTGTCATTTACGTGCCATATACGTGTATCCACCTATACGGCGATGTCCAATCGCACCCACGTGGCGAGATTTACTTCAATATCTTTTAATTTAGATGAGTTATGGACCATAACATATTTTAGGGCTGGATCTCTATGACTTGAGCTAGGCCAATGACCTTATACATGGCCTGCGACTGAAAATTTCACATCAAATGCAGACACATGAAGGAAAAGATACCACACATTTCGCAGCCCCGTTCACAGCCATTTGCTCACCATCGTGGAGATAATTTAGGGTGCTGCAAAGCTATAATTTTTGCATTAATTCCCCAGGGTTAATGTCCTGCGTTTGCCGGATGAAGATGTTTGTTGGCCTTTGAAGCTGGAAGCCGCACTGAAAGCCTTCGATTAAATTATTTTGTTCGGAAAATGTCATCACTGCGGAGGAAAGTTCGCCAATTGCGGGAAATGGCCCCCACAGTGCTGGTCTGCTGATGGTGTGGTGTAGAGTAATGTATGGTGTAAACTGATGTGTGATGTCCAGTGATGGCGTAGTGCACACACTGAAGGTGTGCCACACAGCGATGATATACACTGATGTGGTATACACTGATGTGGTATATACTGGCGTGGTGGTGTACTCTGGTATTGTGGTGAGCACTGAGGGGATGGTGTACACCAGCTATGTGGTGTTCTGGTCCACAGATTGAGTGGTGCTTAGGGTGAGTGGGAACACACTCAGTTACGGCACTGTTGCGGCACATACATACGCAATGACACCTGAATTCGCTAAGCTAGGCCTACGCATAGTGTATGAGATCAATATTCCCTGCTTACTTCATGGCACTAATGCCATTACGCTACATGTGGATGGGTGGGACATCCGATGCAGTGCTTGTAGGCATATATGGTGCACACTATGATGTTCACTCCCTATGGTGAACATCTTACCAATGGCGACAATACAAGTGGTTGTGCGGTTGTGGCAAGATTTAAGTATCACTTTCCGATGCAAAGCCCATAGAATTAAGAGCTGCCAAGATATGGCCAGGACACATTCCCTTGTGGCTTATTCCTCGTGTACCCTTGCGCGCATGATTATTCCTGCTGCGTTTATACCCGGCCGATATTTTATCGGTACAAACACCGGGGCGGGTGTTGCATAATGCGGCGCCTTAGACCCAAGCTGTGATCATTCATGTGTGAACACCCGCCTACCAAGCGAAGGTCACTAGCTCTCCCTCTCGACGGGTGGACTGACTACATCCCTCTCTCCATGTCCTCCCAATTAAAATCGAACCAAAGCTGAGAAAAAGGCGTAAAATAACCTTATGCTCATAAACAAAGAAATAGATCCAAATTCGCACTGCATATATTTCGGTCACGAGCCTTCCTCCGCAGTCACTGTTGAGGAAGGCCCGTGGGCAAAATATATACAGTGCGAATTTGGATCTATTTCTTTCCTTTTCTCATGAGCATAAGGTTATTTTATGCCTTTTCCACTCCTTACGATGCTGAAAGCTGCACTGAATCGAATCGTACTAAAGCTACTGGATAAAGACCAGCGAGTTGTGTACGATGAGACAAGCTCAACTACACCAAATTTTGGCATCGTGGTCAAACAGTGACCGCCCAGGTTACTGTGTGCAGCCACAATTGGCACTGTGGCTAAATTGTAACACTGTAGTCAACGGTAGCCATCTAGGATGGACTACAATTATAAATGAAGAAATCAGGTGGCCACAACCTCACCTTCAGTCTGCGTAGCGAGTTCGTGTAACACTTAGTTACGAAAGAAGTACCCGAGTACAGGTTAATTTTGCACCAATCAAGCAGGGTCCGATTTCAGTTCCCAACACGCATAGTCAGCAAGTCAGGTCAAGTCACACTGAGCGTAGTGTGTAATGACGGGATGGTGTGCGTGCTCAACATGAAGCGAGGTCTGGCCACGTTCATCTTAGTGAAGCAGGCAAAAAAACACAAGTTCCGAGAAACGTGCCGATCATTCCTTCAGATACGGTAGTATAACTCGACGACCTGTCAGAGCCTGACAGTTGTATCTTGCATTCAAAATATTTCCCAATAATGTACAAATAGCGGTCATAAACGTCGGCGTTTTGTCGCCTTTCGTGATAGTTCGCTGATCGTGTAGAAGGTTCTTATGGGTGGCATTCGTAATGGTTGTCATTGTTTTTACGACACGTCGACCTTTGAGTTATGTATCGCCGCCAATCTCTCACGCCGATTGGTCGCGGGCGAAGAGTAGCGACAGGTGAGGCTCGAACCCACAATCTTTGGATTGTGAGACGGGCAACTTACCCCTGAACTACTCAACCCATGGGTGGTATTCACTCCTTCAGCTATATAACCAAGGCGAATATACCGAGCACATAAAAGCAGTTGGCACATCAAGTCAGAACGATGCATTCACAATCGGGTGACTGCCACCGCGTCTAGCATGACATGTGCCAAGTTTGGCTCTCGTCCGGTACATTTCGCCAGCCGGCGCTAAAGCGACGGGTTCGGTATCAGAGCAGCCTCGACCCGGCCGGGTAGAGTTGCCGTCGCCCAAGCCGCATGTCCCACGCGACGATTGGCTGTATTTGATGGCGAGCCGTACGACACCAGAATCAACATGGACGTCCGCCAGAATCAACATTGCACACTCAGAAAGGCATTCAAAGGCACGACGAAATAGACCACGTAACGCGAGAGAGAGAGAGGGAGAGCGAGAGGGAGAGCGAAGGGGAGATCAAGAGGGAGAGCGAGAGGTAGAGCGAAGGGGAGAGCAAGAGGGAGAGCGAGAGGGTGAGCGAAAGAGAGAGAGAGAGCGAAAGAGAGAGCGAGAGGGAGAGCGAGAGGGAGAGCTAGAGGAAGAGCAAGAGGGAGGGCGAGAGCGAGAGGGATAGCGAGAGGAAGAGCGAGAGGGAGAGCGAGAGGGAGAACGAGAGGGAGAGCGAGAGTGGATGGTGAAAGAGGGAGAGAGGGGGAGGAGGAGAGATGGGGATAGAGGGGAGATAGAGGGGGAGAAGGAGATGGAGGGAGAGGGAGATGGAGAGGGAGAGGGGAGGGAGGGAGGGGAGGGCGAGTGAGGGAGAGGAGGGAGGAGGAGAGGGGGGAGGGAGGGAGGGAGAGGGAGAGGGAGGGAGAGACAAAGAGTGAGAGAGGGAGAGAGAAGGAATTCGCACAAGATCCGCGTGCCGCTCCTTCATACCGCGAGCTTGTCGGAAGTGGAAGAACCTGCCTCCAGATGTGAGGAACTCAGAGGAACTTCGCTCTCCAATGTCTTTAGACGGAGGATTTCGGTCATGCTGCGCATGTACGAGCCCTAACCTCCAACTTCCGGAACATCACTTACATCAACACTTCATGCCACTCGTTGCTCTCGTGTATGTTCGTGACTATGATTTGTGCTGCACATTAGTGCACAATTGCAACGGAAATTGAAATACCGTGTCTGTGTCTGAGTCGATCCTTCATCCATTCCAAATTGGACTACGCGTGTTTTTTTGTTGTTGTATATGACGGTGTGTTTTATACAGGTACAGGGACGCTGGACACCACTCACCACACGCCACAGCGTATTCCTTTTGGCTGCTTGTCTTTTGTCGGGGGTGAATGAGCCGTGCCTTGCTCTGAATGGTGCCAGATCAGGATGTGCTACGCATGTCAACTGCGCCAGTTTCCAGGCCATACTATTCATCGGTCATGATTTTCACGACTTTGTCTGATTATGTTCTAGCTCTGCTTAGAGTAGCCTACACTCACGAACACCACCACCCAGTTATTGATCGAACTCAACAAGACGAGGCCCGTAACGCAAACATCTCTTTTTTTTCTCTGGATCCCGGACACTGTAGAAATGCTAGGAAATGAAGAAGCAGATGGGCTCGTAAAGCGATCCCTGGCATCGATCATTTACTTTGACATGGAATGCTCGGCAGAAGACTGCAAAACAATCATACATCACCACATCCGTAAGCATCACCACGACGCATGGACACAATGCAACTCTATATTTCGTCACTCTAACCACATCAAAAGCACCAAACCAACTTGGCATATACACGTTGGCATATACTCGGCATATACAGGGCAACTCATGAAGTCCACAAAGATCATTCTCATGATACTTAGAACTGGTAACACAAAGCCAGCACGCCCTAGGCTAGAGGATGATCAGCTTACAACACCATATTACGAGACCTGCAACACCATATTAGGCATAGATCACAGCCTGCTAGACTCTAGTGGCTTCGATACTCAAAGACGGCCAATTAAGGCACTCTTCCAAAAAGACCATCAACCTCTCGCTTACCACATTGCTTGGTGCCAAACACACATATATGTCATCTGAATATATCTTCGCCGCCAGACTAGCAGAAGCATTGCAGCAACATTATCATGCGCCATGTAGCAGTGATGATTTTCCTCCAGCACCCGCCTTAAGCACCGCGCACGCAGTATTACGCAACACTTCTCTTAGCTTTAGTGTACGCTTGCTCTGACTTTGTTTGGAAAACACTCTCGTTTTGAAAGCAGCCCAAATGGCTTTTATGGTCCGACACGCCCCTAAGCACACTATCACTCACTCTCGCTATGTTTATAGGACAGTGGAGTGCTCCGCAGTTCTGCGCCATATTTCACGAGCTCTTCGAGGAAAATAATATAAAATTACTCGGTGTGATGTATATTGCCTCATTAAAATCTTCTTCCTGGAAGTTGACGGCGCCGGATATTGTCGATTCGCTGTCATGCTTGAGGAAAGATCGCTTCATTCCCCAAGAACTTAGCCCTCGTCAGTGGAAGCGGGTTGATACAAACTTCTCAAAAGGTATTTGGTGGATAGCTTCCGAGCCGCTCGACGGAACCTAGCAGTACTTGTAATACCCTCTTTGGCGTCGTTTCAGAGATTTTGGTGAAACTTTTTCTTGCTAGGTCATGTCAGGTCACTGAACTGCGACACCACTGAAGGGAGCTCCTTTGGCTATTGCTCAACGCAGTCGCGGATTGTCGCATCTTGACCTAAAGCGGCACACTTCGTGTGGCTTTGGCTAATAGAATACTGGATTAATATTCGGACATAGCCTCTATGTCATCCAAGCATCATTCAAGCTTATTAACTATGTTCACCTCGTATGGCCTTTTAGATTGACAGAACATGTTCGATTATTTTCAGTCCTGTGCAACGAAGTTTGTCTCTGACCCCCTCATTTCAATGCATTCAGTTCTGGGCGTATTCCAGCTGAGACGATCGGTCTCCGTCGCGGCAGTCGCCTGTGGTGACACGTCAGTGGGATGCGTCACGTGATGGGTGGCGATCAGTCGTGCTCGGTCCCTTGCTGGTCAATAGCTACGCACGGCGAGGTACCGTCCTCTAGTACGGCGTGGGCGGGGCTGCCATGTGACGGGCGGCGGGCCAGCGGGGTGGTCTGGCGCGGAAAACCCCCCTGACGGCAGATGGCTCTAGGCGTCCGACGCGCGCTGATGAGTGCACGTCAGGGGGCAGACGTCTCTGAGCTGTGGACGTCCGCGGGTGCACGTGAGTATGTCGGCTGCTGCGCCTTTGTTACCGTTCGTATCACTAATTTCTTGAAGCTGTTAAACTACAATAGTCACCATATAGTTCGTTATTTTAACCCACGCCGTCTCTCCGGTCAGATCCTCACACCCCGCCTCGGGGTAGAGGGGCGAATAGTAACCCCTCTAAAATCCAAACTAAGCGTTACACGAAAACGAAAGAGGTGTCACCGGAAAGCGCTCGACGAGTAGGGTCCTGATTCACCTCCCAAAACAATTTCCCCCAAAAGTGCTAACTTTTTGCTACTTTTCACGACATACATTATGTTTTTGGCTCTGGGGAGTTCATTTTGTGGATATGTGATATTTCTTTTATAAATTTGGAATGAGAAAAGGACAGCGAAATTGACGAGGGCCACACAATTTTTCGCCCCCCCCAAAAAAAAAATGGTATATCAAAATTTTCAGTTTTCAAGTTTTCTTTATTATCCTTTTCCAGTTGATAGAACAGACCGAGAAACGTTGTTGGAAGTCAACTTGTCCTAATACAAATGCTTATTTTAGCCAGAATCAACTATTTGTGATGCAATTTGAAAATATGCAAAATTTATATGTAGTCAAAAACAAAAACAAAATGAAAAATTCCACTCAAACGTTTTGTTGCATCCGTAAAGATAAGCAACCGCTGAAAGTTTCATTGAAATAGCCGTATGCGTTAAAACATTATGACTGGTTGAAGTTTTTTGGAGGTGATCTCACTTGACCTTAACTCGTTGACCCTAGGCGATCTGACTTTAAAATTTTGAAACGACATGCAGAATTGATGTGGGAAAAAGTATGCTAAATTTGGGCGCGCTGCCACGTGCCGTTCGTTCACTATCCGCAAAAAAACCTGAGGGGGGGGCGGTTGAAGACCCCCGAGACGGGACGGGTTAAGCATGATGAAAGCTAGGGCTGTTGCTGAGGACTTATCGACCGCATTGGTGTTAGACAGTCATGTAGAACTAATTGCGAATTGTTTCCAAAGAGTGTGGGACAGGCGCCATCCCAGGTCTCCGCTAAGTATGTCTGTCACCAATGGCATTAAACAGATCTGCCATCTAACTTTGCCAAGCTGGTCATTAATATCCAGAACTTCAACTTGTACAGCGAAGAGGACTCGAGTAAGTGGTGAGTTGTGGTGGTGGCAGCTGTGCACGGCGGTGGATTCGTTGGCTCCCTCCGGACGTGTGGTTCTGATGGAGCCAGTGGCTGCCTCCGGACGTGTGGTGCCGATGGAGCTGGTGGCTGCCTCCGGACGTGTGGTGCCGATGGAGCTGGCCGTAGGAATACGTCGGGTTGGTGGATTCTCTGGAGCCGGGCTGATAGGTTGGTTGGATCCAGGAAGCATATGTATTGATTGTGAGCTGTGCGGTGGGGGATGGAATTTTGGCTGAGTGGTGCTGGAACTGACGGATGTCTTGAATTGCGGTGTCTTGACGGTGATGTCTTGACGGTGTGCGGTGGTGGGATGGGGGTTGGGCTGCGTGTGATGGTCTTGGTGCTAGTGTGCCTTGAATTGTGTTGTGCTGTGGGGAGGGGCAGAGCTGGGTTGAGTGGAGTGGTGTTGGTGCTAGTGGGTGTTTTGGATTACGTTGTACGGTGGGGATGGAAGTTGGGTTGAGTGGGATGGTGTTGGTGCTGGCGGGTTTCTTGGATTGCGTTGTGTGGTGGGGGAGGGGAGTTAGGTTGAGTGGGATAGCGTTGGTGCTGGCGGCTGTCTTGGATTGCGTTTTGCGGTGAGGGTCTAAGAATCTGGGTGAGTGGGGTGGTGTTGGTGCTGGTGGGTGTCTTGTATTAGGCTTATGGGTGGATGATTATGCCGGTGACAGGTGTGTTTGTTTATTGGTTGGTTCACGACACACTTTATGCACATTCACGGCTAATGGCGCCGCCCACACTGCTTCGCCGGTGGGCCGCGGGATTGGGAAATGTCCTGAGTGGCGCTAGAGTCGAACCCGGGACCTTTGGGCCTTATTTCCGTGTGTGAGTGTGTGGGTGGGGGTGCGGTAGCCCCCAGCAGACATAGTTCAGATTTTGATCACTGAACTATTCATATGAGATGAGTAAAAGCTCAGTAGGATTAAGTTATTTTCCCTACCCTCCCGCGATAGTTTTCCCGTCATCCCACTGTCCTGTGGACGTGGGCACATTCGACGCCTCATTCATGGAACTTTCTATTTCAACTTATACTATTTGTCTCTCTAAATTAACACGCGCCCTGGAGGGCCTCTGAAAATAACGCGCACTGGGGGGGGGGCGGATTCCGCACCCCCTAAGATCTCAGCTCCTATGAAGGCTAGAGCAACGAAATTCGCCAGGTGGATGGGTACGGTAGTAAACTCTATTCTGTGCAAATTTCATGACCTTAGGTCAATATCTTCAAGGTGAAATGAGGTCAAAATAGCAAACAATTTCCGGTTTTGCGTGGCTTGGCTTGTCATTGTTATGGATCGCTGTGGTTGTGTTTAAATGCCCCAAAATTGGCATTAATGATGTTTTGGACATTACTAATGATGCAATCCAGATGTCAGATCCGCCAATTGACCTCAGGTCTTCTATATAGGAGCACTTTATTAGGTCACTACCTGCTCCAGTTACCGGAACCGGGCTCCCATCCCGACTGCTCCGTTGGGCAGCTGGGCACAATCGGCTTCGCAAAGAAAGGAGTGAAATACATGAATAAAGTACGGAAACGCTTAGGCACACAATGACAAAAGTAGATTTCGGGATGTATAGGGAGTAACATGTAAAGTGACATCAATCGCATAACAGTCATTTGCATTTATGACACATTCCATTTGACTAAGTTTGGTTCCATTAGCCTATCATGAACTTGACCTGACTTGACCTCGGCGATCTAACATGACTTTTAAATTATATAGCATAACAATATGCATCAAACAAGTCGCTAGTGTTGTCAAGAACACTTCCCTATTGCCAATATACGGGAAGCGCATCAGCGCCGATTTTTGTGGTCTGGCGCTGCGAATTGTTTTTACTTTAACGGCCCTTAACTTGAAAACTTCTCGGTTGATTTTCATTTTTCTTGCTTTAAACAATGCGCCGGTCATTTCTAAGTAGGTACGCGAAAAATGTGGCGTATATCGGACGGTACAATATGGAGTTATGTACGAAAAATCGGAAGGATTGGCGGATTTCGCCATACGCTCTCTAGGGCGTGTGTTAACCTGTTATAA
Source organism: Imbricaverruca yamaguchii (assembly GCA_034440575.1). Taxonomy (NCBI): domain Eukaryota; kingdom Metazoa; phylum Arthropoda; class Thecostraca; family Neoverrucidae; genus Imbricaverruca; species Imbricaverruca yamaguchii. The sequence continues at coordinate 406,846 of JAOTOL010001424.1, read as the reverse complement.
ACTTGACCTGACTTAACCTCGGTGACTTGACATGACTCTGGAACAAAGTAGCATGACAATGTACATCAAACAAGTCGCCAGTTTTGCCAAGAACACTTTCATTTTGCTAATATACGGGAAGCGCATCAGCGCCGATATTTGTGATCTGGCGCTGAGAAAATGTTTTGACTTTAGCGACCCCTAACTCGAAAAATTTCCAAGCAACGCGCCCGTCATTTATTGGCAGGTACACAAACAATGGCGTATATCGGCTGGTAAAATCTGGAGTTATCTACAAAAAACCGGAGGGGTGGGCGGATTTCGCCCCCTCCAGTGCGCGTGTTAAGAGGTGTTTTCAATTACGACAAAAATGTGAGGCCATTTTCGAAATTGAGGGATTTTACGGCATAACTGTATCCATGACATTTTCTCGCCATGAATCGTGTCATTTATGGGATGATTAGTTACCCCAGATTAAATTAACCCGGCTCAATACGGAGTGCAAACGAGGACATGGATCCGGACCTGAAATTTGTACGAGATGAGCAAAGCAGCTACCTAAGAAAGTACAGTCAGCTTCATGATTCTATGTCTTCTCATTGGGCCACCATTGTGAAACTTCTGAGGGAGGGGTGGCCTCTTCCCCGGCCAGGGTTATGACCCTCGCCGGGCATAATCCACGCTGTCCACGGTGCGATAAGTGGATTCACAGGCCCAGTCTCTCAGAATTGTTGGATACTTTATGGTAAATACTGTGACAAAAGTCGATAAAAACAAACCAAAAAGAGCAGCTTCAGTTTTCAGTGAATTCGCTAGCACAGCAGAAACGCCATAAGAAATGTGATTAAGGTTTCAAAATGCACAGCGGTCACAGCAGATCAGGCCCGACGGTCCAGATCGTTCCCATGGTGGGTTGGTGGTGTGTTTTCCATGATATGTCACTCCATGACTGGGAATGATTTTTCACATACATGGAGTTCGCTCAGACTTTGCTCTCGCCTCCAGCTAAGGTATTCTCGTGTGATAATGCTTCAGTAATCAAGCATCATGACCGCTTCAGAATCAACATGTGAAATGCATGACATCAGCGAAGTACATAAACGTAGTTAATACAATGGTGGAAAAAGAAAGCCTTATATTCCATTCATCTTTCTTTCTTACGAACACTTCGACGTGTTGATATGCTGGAAGAGAAAAAGATAAATATAATTTAGGCTTTGGTTGTTCTATCATATTATCGTCCCGTTGTCAGTCATGGCGGCATGAATCAATGTAGTACACATCATATAACAGTCTACATGTAGTCACAGCGCAAGAAGTGCAAATAACGAACAGATGCCTGACATGAAACTTGCGACACAGCCTGCATAATTCAATTGAATGTTTTATGGGATTCATTGATGATATGCCGCACGACTGCGTCGAGTCCAGCTTCGAGAGCTCGGCCATGGTGCCCCGAGACTCAGCTGTCGTTCCCTGGGCTTTACAAAGGACCTGCCAACGTTATGTTCAGCAGTCCAGCTGCCCGATTGTCTCGAGTCCCCAGCTGCGAGAGCTCGACCGTGGTGCCCCGAGGTTCAGCTATGCTGCCGCGAGCTCAGCCGCCGACGTCTCACCTGTGACGCGGCACCCGTGCAGTCGCTCCTCGCTGCGGCTGCGTCCCGAGCCCCGCAGGTCGGCGGCCCGGTGCGGGCTGGTGGCGCGGTCGACCGTCGCCGCGTCAAAGGAGCCTTGTTGCCGCACCAACGGGTACTTGGTCTTGGTGTGGCACAGCGGACAGCGGTCTGCGGATGGTCCACAGCTGGTCAGGCGCCACCGGGCATGCAGGCCGCACCAAGCATGCAGCCACTGAGGATCCAGGCTGATG